>JAMQGT020007787.1:0-57661 GCA_024447675.2 Pterophyllum scalare | reverse complement strand
ACATTAAATATTCCTTTTTTTGATTTCTCCTTCAAGCCTTTGCATCTGAACCAACCTTCATTTTCTTATGTTTATCTGAGCAGTGCAATCATAATATGAGCAATGCAGAATCAATCAATCAATCAATATTTTAATTAAAATTTGCTAACCCGTGTGTTATGCTGACATAATACACGATTTTACTTTCTCTAAATTAAAATTACCTCAAATTTTAAGTTTTATTTACAGAAAAAAATGTCATCCTAGTTAAATATATTTGTTGCGGATTTATTTTCTTTATTATGAGACACACCTAGAAGTCTCATCTTGTTTAAATGCAGCCTACATGCTTTAAAACAACCAATGAAGCTTTCTGGAATCAGTTAGTGCATTAATGTATTTGCTAAGGCACGGGTTTAGGCGTGCATCTTATTTTTTGTTGCAGTGCATGGAGCGCAGAATGTGACAGACTGGTGCACACCTGCAGGCTCGGTTTAATGCAGATGCTGCCGTAAATATAACTGGCCGAATAAGTAACAAAGAATTCCATATGGGTGTATTTCTTTGATTATCATTTGAGACCGTTTTAACTATGAAATGAATATTAGTGGCACAGCAACAGCACAAACAGTCCGTTCAAATCAAACAGCCTGCCACGTGGGCAGGATGAAATATTAGAGTCTCTTAATGCTTCCGCGCAGATGACAAATTCACAGGCTTTGATATATTTGGACTAAATTCTAAAATTGGCTGCATAACAGGTTTAGCGATGTGTGACACATGTGCCCACTTAGTCAGCAGTGATGACAAATGAAAATGGGTTGAAGTGTGGGAAATCGCCCGTGTCCAAAGGTTTATATTGGGCGTTGCAATGAGAGAACAAGCGATGCAAAGACTCTAGCTCCTTCGCCAAATACGTTTATTATCCATAGCACATGAACACGTATATATCTACGTTAAACATCAAACCCGCTGTGTATATATCAGATTAATATCCTAATAAGCTATAAACTTTTTTTCCCCAGCTTTGGTCTGGTCTTCTAATAATTTGATTTATAAGATAAATCTTTCCAAACGCACATGAGAGCAGAGGGGTAGTGAAGAAAATGAGATTTTTCAACTTTGGCGCAAATAACCCAAAACAAACAAAAACAAACAAACAAACATACAAACAAAAACAGCATACTTCAATATAATGTTGGGAACAATGTAGGTTTAAATAGAACAGTATCCTTTAATGATCGTGGACATGTTGGTTCAAACAAAAACAAGGCACATGGCAAATATAACGGAAATAACCCAACCTGACCTTGCATCTCAGGCCTTTTGCTCCTGGGTGCGAATCTGAATTGATGCCTGAAATAAGTAAATAAAAAGGAAAAAAAAAAGTACACCATGACTAGTATCGCTCTACACTTGTGGACTTGATTGGTCTTTATATAACCAGATGAACTATATTAAATTCGCAGATAAGGAATAATCACATTTTACAGGCTTCTAACTTCTAAATACATTGACGCATGCGCGGCTAAGTCCCAAATTTTACCTGGGATCTGTCAAACGAGCACAGATAATCTGTTGTAACTCAAATGTTGTCATCTGTGTCTCAAAGTGTAACCCTTACGTGCATAACCGAGCGTGCATCTTGCTGCTGACACGGTCGAAAACGTGATCTTCATCTTCAAAAGCATTCAGGCGTCTCTGCTGAGGTTAGGGTTAAGGTGAATGTTAGGTTTAAAAAGAAGCTTAAGGATTTAAAAAAAAATAAAATGCAGGTATGTTTGGCGTGCGTAAAAACTGATATAATTCTGTGTTTTCACCACATAGTGTGGCACTAGCAGGCCTTTAGCTTCCGCAGAACAATGAAAACCAGTGTATAAGAGGCTTAGCTGTTTCTGCATATTCAAAATAGTTCTGAGCAAAATTCCGTTTCAGTATTTTTCCTTTTCTATAGAGCCAAAGATCGACTTCATAAACTCTTTCACTCATATAGCCTACACGTTGAGACGTAGGCTATCTGTCATTTTGTGCCAGTGGTCACATGGCTTTGGCCCTCAGGAATGGATAGAGATGGATCCCCACGTCAGCTTGTACGTCTAAGGATTTCTGCTCCACCAGTCTGCCTCAAAGTGACTGGAGCGCAGCGTCGCGGAGGAACTATGCAAGGATTTTTATAGGACGTTTTCAGTAGCAGAATATGGATTTTGATGAACGGATCTCTGGCTCCAATATGTATTTACCGAGTTGCACTTACTACGTCTCTGGAGCAGAGTTCTCGGGTCTCCCTCATTATTTAACCCAGAGCCAGTCTTCTTGCCCCATGACATACCCCTACCAGTCCTCAGCTCTGCCACAGGTCCCCTCCGTGAGAGATGTGGCTTTCAGAGACTATGGCATTGATACTTCAAGTAAATGGCACCACAGCAGGGGGAGCCTATCACACTGCTTCGCTGAGGACATCGTGCACAGGGACAGCTGGACGAGCCCGACCTCTCGGGGGGGAGAGATCCTGGTGAAAGGCAGCCCCAGCGCCAGCCACTGCAGCTCCTCCAACCCGACGCCCAGCTTCTATGGCAGCGTTGGCAGGAACGGGGTCCTGCCACAGGCGTTTGATCAGTTTTTCGACACTGCCTACGGCAGCGTAGAGAACTGTACGACGCCGACGGCACACGCAGCAGACACGGATAGACACGCCAAAGCAAGTCCCGCTCCTGCGCACCCGGGATCCGACACGGCGGAGAGCTGCAGCCCCAAGTCGTCCTCCGGCCACAGCGAGGAGAAACAGAACAAAACCAGCAGTGAGTGAACCTGCTTAATACACGCAAAAAAAAATCTTACGCGTTGCTCTTAAAGCTTTTTATATGCAGTTTTATAAGCACGTAAGGTTTATGGAGGGCCTGCAGATTTACCCTACAACAAAACTATGTTATAAACGACAAGATCACGTGCTTGGGATTGAAATTGGCCGTGAAGACTTTGGCGTTAAGCACGACTTCAAGATTTCCGACATAGCCTCTGATTTTTCTCCTTTTGTGCGCTAGTATAGACTTTTATAATTAACTACCCTGTAAAATATTTATATGCTAAATGTTTAGATTTTCAATAAAAATACTACTGACACTAACAGCAACCTAGCTATTTTAAATTACGCCACAGTGCTTCTACATTTGTATCTAATTGATTATAAGCAATTTTTAGATCATTTTCCATTCAGTATTCTGGTTTATTTCGCGCAGTGTAAAGTGGGGTCTGTGCTGGGCGTTTAAATCTGACTTTGGGCAAGAGTTCAGGCTTAACCCTGCTTCTTTGGATAAATATTTACAAATTCACCGGATTTGCAAGGCTTTAATACACCAGCTGCTTTCCATGACGGCATTTACATTACTAAAGCTAAAATAACAACTCTCTGCCCACAGTGAGATCAATAGCGAACAGTTAAAGAATATCAGATATATGATACTCCCATGTGTGCTTTAGGCCCACGCCCTCAATCCTAAAAACAGCCTATGTGATTCCCCCCCCCATTACAGATTTCAATACATTTTCACAACTTCCGACAAGCAATTTTTCATGCCCAACATGTTTAACTATCAGTCCGAGTCGTTGTTTACAAGTCTTGATGCTGTAGGCCTGAGTGTTCGGGGGAGACACTTGAACTCCAACGCTCACGTAGACCTCCAAGTGCTTCTTATCAGCGAGAAATACACCGGTGACTTCATGCTGCTGCAAAGGGTCCTCATTAATCTGAAGAGATGAACTTTGCCTTTTGTTGTGTTTCAGGTGGCCAGAGGATGCGCAAGAAGAGATGTCCATACTCCAAGTATCAGATCAGGGAACTGGAGAGGGAGTTCTTCTTCAGTGTTTACATCAACAAAGAGAAGCGTCTGCAGCTTTCGCGGATGCTCAATCTGACAGATCGCCAGGTCAAGATCTGGTTCCAAAACAGAAGGATGAAGGAGAAGAAACTGAACAGAGACCGTTTACAGTACTACACCACAAACCCCCTGCTATAAAAACTGAACAAAGACTGCGGCCACGCACCCCTTTCATATACACATCTATATCATTACCAGGACAGGATGACGAGTTTTTAATGTGCCACTCTCCATAAAGAATTATTTATACACCATTTTGTAATTAAACACAATTTGCTCTGTTATTATTATTATTATTATTATTATTATTATTATTATTATTATTATTATTATTATTGGGCTTGACAGATGCTAAAGTTAAGTTGCTGCATGGGGTGCTTACGCAGAAAACCACATCTGTCTGAGCTGTCATCATTTTATATAATAATGCACACCAAGATGCATTACCCTTTCCCAGTTTTTTTAAACCATAAAATTAAACTTTATTTCCAGTTTTTGCCCACGCACACGTATGTTTCTGGCCCCTTTACTGGCTCTTGATTTGTCCAATTTTGCGAGCCGAAACGTTGACTTCTTCCTCTCCATCTTTTCAGTGTTATGCTAAAAAGCGTTTGGTAGGTTTTGGAGTCACTAGCAGACCCCGTTTTGACACTCCTGATTGTTGATCAGCTGCTTCAAAACGCTTGCTACGTCGTTGCATAGTTGTGGAATGAGTTAAGTTATAATCTGATACAAATTTGTTCGTCTCATGCACTTAAGTCTGAGATTCACTGATATTTAACATCTGCGCTTGACCCTCACTACATGCGCTTTGTTGAGCCCTTGCTCGTAAAGTTGGATTACTTTCTAAATTCATCCAAAGGGCAAACCGCTGATAAAAGAACAAAGCCCCCAAAAGAAACATAATCCAATATTTTGTTTTATATGCCAGCACGTGGGTCGTATCAGATGCATGATATGTAGGTCTGATGCTTTTTATTCCCTCGTGGCTGGAAATAGGATCTGCTGCAGTTATTTTTTGATATCTGTTACAAGGCTTTCATTCACTTCTTGGGGGGATGAGGAAAAGCTGATTTTTGACCTCACATGGCTGTTGGGTCAATCTGAAACGATCTCGACACTTAAAAAAAATAACAATAATGTTGATCTAAAAACAAATTTGTTATCTCATCCCCCATGAAATATTGTAGCTGTTACTGGATGTTAAAGTCAGCCTGTCTCAACCGAACCAGCAGTGGCACATGGGGCAAATAAAGACACGGACAAACCTCCAGATCCTATCATTTATTTATTATCTGGAGTGGTTTAATCCAAAGATCTTACTTAAGTCTGTTACCACATAAACAAACTAGGAATGTAACATGCAAATGAAGGTAACTGCACATAAAAAAAGATGGTTAAAATGTGTTTCATGTGACTTTATAATCAGCATTAGGGCCCTGAAAACAACTTGAATGGCCTGTCATAAGCTAATAAGGGTCCTAGTGCTTTCCTTATACCGTGCATCCTGTGAGGCTCCCAGGAATGCCGCTTTGATTGCTGCACATCCTCCCAGTTGCTCCAGTAACTTGGCCATAAAACGCGGATTCGTCTGGAGCGTTTGGAGTGTAGTGCAATAAAGCGTCTGAGACCAAGGTTATTAACTGTGACTAAGGGCCTGAAAAACAACGGCTGGGAGCACTGAAACTTGTGTTCACGGACCTTTCCGGCGTCATTTGTATCAGCATCTTGCCGTGGTAGGAATATTCCGTTTGTGTTGTGCTCCACTGTGGGCCTGTTGTCTTTGCCCACTGGGTGGCGCTCCTCAGATCAATGTCATTGCCGTGAATTGAGATATGAAGGAAGTTTGACTCGACGCTCAGCCGCTTTAAAAAATGTAACCACCTCAGGATTTTATTGTTAAGGTAGGCACAGACATACTGTCATATTCATTTCACAGTGACAGGGATATGTTTTCCTTTCTTTCTTTCTTTCTTTTTTCCCCATTTGATTTATGAAAGTCTATTTTTCACATTACCCAGAATCATTTCAATCTGAATGTCACTGATCTGAAGATGTTTTATCTTATGTTATCTTTTAGTAATAACATTGCTGGAAAGGTTCCATAAGAAAACTCTGCCAGAAATGTATTTCTATGTATATTAAATTCAGCAGTTCTCAGGTTGCAGTTGTGCAAAGTGATGGGCATGTTTAATGCGCACGAAGAAATAAAATCTTAAAGGTCTATATTCCGAACAGTTTGTGGCTCGCTAATTTCTATAATCAGTGTACAGTTTAAAAATATGAATTGTACTTCATTTAGTAAAACTAAATTTGATAAGCCTTGAATATATACTACGGGATCAATCGTGTATTTTAAAAAGTTGAAGTCAAAGTTCGCTTGTTTACTTTGATGCGGCTTGTTTCCTGTGTGCATGCGTGTGTGACTTTGTGGGTTTTTCACATGATTTCTAACATTTCTTTCATAAAGTCAAATAAATAAGAAGCAATTTTGTACATTTAAATTGAGGTTTTATGTGAATAATAATATAATAATAAAAAACAGCAGACGCACAGCACACACTGAGACCTGAGGAAATAATCCAGTGGAGTTAATGGATATTCTCATTTATTTCAGCTAGACTGCTGCACGTTTGCCGCCATATAAAATGGCTGTATATAAACTGCAGCTCTGATTTCTAGACTTTATGGCTCCAGGCTTAAAGGGAGATAGACGTAACCGGTGTTGTATTTTAGGATAAACCCCGCCATAAGAGACATTTTAGGCTGACCTAAATCTGTAGGCCTGTGTCATGAAGCCCGGTTCTATTTTTATTTAAAGGCGTGCTTCGTTGTATTGTTTGCTTTTAAACCAGCGATTTGTTTTTACTGCTTTTTTGTGTCATGATATTAAAGGAAAAAAAACTCTTTCGATTTACTTGCATAAGCGACTTGTATTAGTAAATGATCCACGTGAGGTTATTGGTGTAGTTGTATTTTAAATCTGACAAAAACAAAAAGTTAAAAAAAAAGTTTAACAGCTGTTTTTTGCTCGTCATAGCAAATTTCATTTTATTTTACCTGTTTTCTGACAACTGGAATACCTCGATATTTTTTAATAAAGCCTAAAAGCGTCCTCTTATATATAAAAATAAAATAATAAAAAAAATAAAATCCTTAAAATGCGTCCTGGGCATTTCTTCGTTGTGTTGACTTGAGATTAAGCTTCAAATTAGGCTTATAAAAAAAGGGATTATGTGCATTCAGGTCTTGAAATAAGTGCCTATTTTTCTGAACAGACAGCCAGTAAATACGTGATAAAATACACACTCCCAGTGGTTCTCTTGCAAACATAATAGTGGAATTAACAAGTTCTAATCTGTTAAATAAAGAAGCAAATTCTCTGCAGTATTGCCAGTATTAGGCAACCATTAAGCAAATGCAGCTCCAGGCTATTGTTTAACTGTGGCGCGTATACGTCAGTGTTTCTACGCAGTAATAAATGCTCAACAGAACATCAACAATAAAAGTTGCCATGTCGCGACATTTTAATCCACAATATTCACACCGCAAAGTGACCTAAAGTTCTGGCATGAATGCGTCAAGATAAGCCACTGTCCACTCTGCCACTGGGCAGTCCGTGAGGCATTTTAAAGATACTGGACAATAATAATAACAATTAGATGAGCACAAGAATGGTTAAAAGTCCCAGAGTCCCACACATTTTGGATCCTTTAGGCATCCTGAGTTTCTTAGAGGCACCTCTAGAACCCTTCATTTTTACAGTGCTGTAAAAGTGGCCATAAAGCTATGCATTGTACATAATGGTTAGAGACAGCTTTCAACAACTGAGTTGTCAAATAGGGGTTGTTGTGGTAAAATTAACACAGGCACCTCGAGGCTGATAGGTGGAAGATTTTTAAGGAGAGTTAAAGATTTTAGTTAAACCCTTCTGATACACCACTTTCCCCTCTCAAAGTTTCTCTTTACTTAGCCTAAAACAAAATATATGACACAGTGGAGATGCCTGGTCGGGACTGGGAGGAGTCTGTAGTCGCCTGGTGTTTTAATTGGCTGCAGGCTACAGTGAGAAGCGTGAGTATCGGTAATTATTCAGCAATGTTTTGCACAAGAAATGTCAGCCAGAAAGGGCTATCTTCATCCACCGTCAAATTATACCACAGCGATGTCATGCCCCAACAACCAAGCTGGAAATTCCTTTTTTGTGGACTCCTTAATCAACGTGAGAACCGACAGCGGTTCGTATTACCAAAGTAACAGCGTGTATTTGCCACCGGCGTCGGAATATTCATATGGACTCTCCGGTGGCTCTTGTTTCACGGGGATCGGTAAGCGCAGCGAGCCATCGACCCAGAGCGTAATCCCCTCTGCTGCTTCGTACGTTCAAGGGATGGAAACGTGGCTGGAAACGTCGAGATCCTGTCGGGTGGATCAACCCAGCGCCCAGCATATGGCTCAGTGTTCATTCTCGCCGAGTATAAAAGAGGAGAGCACTTATTGCCTTTATGAGTCTGATAAATGTCCTAAAGGAGCGACAGTAGATGACATATCCTACTCGAGTGCATCCTGCCCCGGTACCGGCAGCACCGTCCCTGTCCCTGGCTACTTCCGCTTGTCTCAGACATATACATCCTCAAGGCTTTATCATGATGTCCAGCCAAACATGAATCACTTTACTCTGCAGCGACCTGTCCGTTTGGACAGCCAAGCTACCCAGCCGCCGGCTGCCTCTGCGGAGTCGGAGCACGGAGAGAGCCACGAGGAGGCGCCTGTCCCTGCGCCCTGCGCCCCGACCAGAGGGGAGGACAGCCGCCTCTCCTCGGAAAGCGCATCCTCCCCCGAACCAGCTGAGACGTGCAGTGCGGAGTGTCCAGAAAAGCCCGTAAAAGGTGAAGATCTGGCATTAATTGCAGAAATACAATTAAAAATTAGCAGATGTGTCCATTGTTTAAAATCTAAGAATTCTGAGCACAAAAATAGATGAGGAAGATTGATGCTTTTGGACAACTGTCAGGCCCTTACACATCTGCGTTTGTACTGGTTTATCAGACAGGAAGCAAAATTAAACCAGGCTTAATTAGAGCAGAGAAGCAGAGCCACTGTGGTCTTTCAAAAGGAAAAAAAAAGTAGTAATAAGATGATATAGTTGTGATTTATTGCAGTAATATTTAAACAGGCCTCATGGATTTATTTTAACCGGTAACAATATAAATAATTGCTAATTAAAACACACATTAAACATTTAAAAGTTATAATTCTGTTTTGTTTTGTTTTAAGTTAAAGCAACAACAAGGTCAGTTAATCCAGTTAATTCGTCCTACGCACAGCTCGAATTTCATTTGTCCCCTCTTCAAAGGGACACAGGCCTCGTTATAATTTCAGCAGACTGTACAAGCTGTGTTTTATGTCTTAATAAAGAGAGAACTGACTGCTTAGCGAGGTAAATATCAGTTTCTGGTAAAATGCTGATATGCAGCTACAGCTTCAATTAGATCACAAATATCAGACATTAAAAGTGGCTACACACACACACACACACACGCACATACATACATACATACATACCTATACACATACATACACACACACACACACACACACACACACACACACACACACACACACACATATATATATATATATATATATATATATATATATATATATATATATATATATATATATATATATATATATATATATATCATAGACGCAAAGTGTTACATTATTTGAGGGTATTTTTTTTACATACATGGGCACTGGCACGTTTTGTTTATATTAGGATTCTGAATGTTCATAATTTCTAACAAAGATGGGGCGTTTCATTTGATGGCGTTTGTCACACCTGTTGCCTAATACCTTGCCTAATTTTCATTGCAGGAGATGGAAAAATAGAAAGTACGGCTAATTGGCTCACAGCTAAGAGTGGTCGAAAGAAGCGCTGCCCCTACACCAAGCACCAGACTCTGGAGCTGGAGAAGGAGTTTCTCTTCAACATGTACTTGACTAGAGAGCGTCGTCTGGAGATCAGCCGTAGTGTGCACCTCACTGACAGGCAAGTCAAAATCTGGTTCCAAAACAGGAGGATGAAACTGAAAAAAATGAGCCGGGAAAACAGGATCCGAGAGCTCTCCAGCAGCTTCAGTTTCTCATGAGACTGTGCGTCTTTGGCGCCCTCCTCCATCCATGGCAAGGACGCCTGTGCAGGACCCCCCCCCCAAACTGTGAGAATGAAAATAGGACCCTACTGCTAACTTATTGATTGTTGGTCTTTTGAATGATTTTGTTTTCACGTCCGGTTTAATTTTTATTTGTCGTGTTTGTATTTATAAATAGTTACATTTGTAACGCTGATCAGTTGAAAATGCTCAGAATGTGACCACAGTGTTTGAGAGCTTCAGGCTTGTACATATTGTTTATTCAACCTGAGTGAACCATTGGAATTTGCATGCTGGACTAACCCTTGGGAAACTTGTGTTCCAGTTACATCTAGGTCTTTGTGTGACTGCTAAAGAAGCCAAGAGGTTTGATGAATATTTGCACATTTTGCTGGTCAAATGAATAAAACCATCCATGCAACTGCAGCCTTCTTATTTCATTCACAAAGTCAGACCAGGAGCTGGGCGTTGTTTAAATCCTAAAACTGGCAGCGGTACAGTGCAAACACCTTTGTGTTTGAACCTTTTTGCACTGTAAATGTTTCTGCACATTTCCCGAGCGACGTTCTTCACAGTTTAGGCTTTCAGTAGATGTTTGTTTGCTGTGCACACGTCGTTGTTTTTTTTTGTCCTTGACATCACACTTAAATGTGCCACACAAAGAGTGGGGTAACAGTAATTTCTTTCTTTTTTAATGGTTGTCTGAACTATTTGAAATTTTGATTCTATTAGTTTTTGTTGCATTCAAACTTTTAAATGATAAAATGCATCATCTGGACGTCTAAGCAATAACGCATTCGGACTAAAGTAGTCTAAATGGCAGGCTATTATTTAGCAGTTTCAGTGCATATTACCAGGTTGTGGTTTCTAACTACCTGCAACTGTCTGTACACTGTTTTCTGCGCCTTTGGAAATTTCTAATATTGTTACTAATAATAAACCAGGCTACATAGAAGTAATTTTCCAGACTTAAAAAAAAAAGGAAAAAAGAGAAAGAAAAGAAAATCCAGAAGAGGAGAGCGGGCTGTTGAGTGGTTTAGGTAGTCTCATGTTGTTGGGCTATATTAGTTCTCCCACAACACGAAACTGCCTTGATTACCTCAGTAAAACTCGTCGCATCATGAAAAGTGAATCACTTTTAATCACTGATTGCATTTATTAATTGCTCGGCGCACACTGCTTCAAACACATAAAAGGTATTATCCCAAAAAGTACAATAATGTGTTTTATGGCTGTGCGCAAAGGGGAGAGACTACGATTTTCGTCTTTTTGGTGGTTTCTGGTTATAAAGCCAAGTCCACATGACTACACTTTGGGCATTTTTTTTTAATAAAGAAATAAGTTTTCATCACGTCCATAATTTAGGATCACCGCTGTATAAGATTTGTAGTACGTATGTGTAATAGCAGCAGTGGCGGATGTAAAGCCGCAAGCTGGGATATGAAAGAATTAGCGCTGGAATGTGTCCAGGAGAGGAGGAAAGGACAGACAAGGCCTCGGTTATGATCATTGCAGTCTGCCAGTTGCCTCGAAATGCCGGATACGTCTGCCTGAGCCAGAGAAAGGACACAAAGGCTGAGTTTATTGGTGATATTTAGTTTAGACAGCCAGGTTGTAACCTTAAGAAAAACAACCCAATTGCCCGTGATAAAAGGCACTGTTATATTGCACCCAAATAACCTCATCCCACTTTCCGTTTTAGATTGCCTTTAAAGTGGACCCACAGCCTTGCAGACGCAGCTATGCGCGTTTTGGAAAATGTTCCAGTATGTTTAGGTCTTCCAAAGTCTAGTGATGCTTTAATCACATGTTTGCTGCTTTTGTATAGTTAAAAAAAAAAAAGTACTGATATATTTTAACTGGCAGTACCACGAACCTAATTTTTTTCATATTAGGACTTTTATAGAGGTCATTAAATTATTACAAATTTTTTGGGGTGGTGGGTAAATAACCCTATTATGTTTTTTTATGAATACATATATTTTTAGCTGAAGACCCTGTTTGATGACAATACAAATTGATACTTTAAAGGATTATTACCCCTACACCTATTTACAACTAGATTTGATTACACTAACATAAGCTCTCTTGACAAAAATCATAACGTTTATTGCTTATAAACGAAATGCTTTCCAATAAAAGCGCGGGGATTTGCTATTAAAATATGGTGGGTAAAATGGTGGCCATTTAGCTGAGCAGTAGGCTGATTTATTATTTATTGTTCTGTCCCACGGTCACGTGTTTTGGGGCGCCCTATCCAGTCTTGGGCAAGGTTCAACTTACTGAACGCCTTGAGTTTCTAGCTGGCGCACGTCCGCAGCAGCTTATCATGCAATGAAGCCGTTTTTTTTTAACACCGCAGGACTGTAAAACGACGTTTTCTTACTTTGCATCTTTGCAATGTCGACACTGGGGACCAGTTATTATATTGACTCGCGCATTCTTCCTGAGCAGGAAGATATGGCACAGAGGTACTCCTCATCAGCTGCAGGGGTGGAGCAGGCGGTGGTCACCGAATATGGCGGACAAGAGTCTTGCCCATTGCAGGCGAAATCTTCTATTTTTGGTGGATCCTGGAGTGCCATCTCGGCCCACCCTCCAAACACAGCCGCTCCGACATATATACATCACCATTACACAAACGGGGACAGCGATGGCATGTTTACGCGCTCTTGGGCGCTGGATCCGGTCTCTGCGTCCCTGTGTTTGACGGGATTACCATCGACAGCCATGCACTATGAGATCAAACCTGAACCCCTGATTGGGAGTGCTGAATGCACGACTTTGGAGACGCACACACATCTTTTGTCTGACATTGAAAACGGTGCATCTCTTGTGGAGATTCCCTGCGAGACCCCATCTAAAGCCACTGAAGAGAATCCGTCAGTAGACGAAAAGAGGCAGATGGACGCAAGTAAGCAATGCAGTGTTTGGATTTTATTATTGTCACTTTATGTACAAATTTAGATCATTTAAGGAAGGGTTTGATTCCTTGAGAATATGGAGGAATTGTTTTGAATGCCACAGGCTGGTTTCAGTTTTAAAACGGGTAAAAGCTATTGTAGCAATGCATTGTTTAAAAGGTACAGAGATCAAGTGGTCTCCTGGCTGATTACCACGAAGTCCATAAAATAAATAAGATGACTATGACCCAATTATATTCATGTCAAATTCTGCACATTTTTCAAAGAAATTTGGTGGGAATGTTGCCATAGTAAGTCGTCAAAATTGCTCTGTGCAGACAAAAACAATCTCTCTAAATGAAACCATGCTGCCAGCGGCTCTCTGTCCTTAAACACTGCAAATTGACAAGCAGGACTTGATTTTTAATTTCAGCTCGATAGCGTTAACTCTCTTGTCTCATGGCTTCCAGATAACCCGTCATCCAACTGGCTTCACGCAAAGCCCACCAGAAAAAAACGTTGCCCATATACAAAACATCAAATCCTCGAACTGGAAAAGGAGTTTCTGTTTAACATGTACCTCCCCCGGGATCGTAGATACGAGGTAGCGAGACTGCTGAATTTGACCGAGAGACAGGTAAAAATCTGGTTTCAGAACCGCAGGATGAAGATGAAGAAAGAAAACAAAGACCGGCGGAGAGACAGTTAACTGGTTTTTGGACAGACCTGGTTGGGAGGAGGTGGGGGAGGGGGTGAGGAGTGGAAAGGAAACTTGTGTCTGTCCTTAATGTTCCTGTTACACATGTTGTTGTAAAGTTAGTGTTGTTGAAACAATGCTGGGTGTTTGTTTTTCCTATGATATCCAGAAATGAGATGTGTTGTACTGGCGCACACGGATAGTTGCCATAGGCCATTTGTTATTTGCATGAATCTGTTGACTACCTGAATGTCTTTCATCTACCTATTTGCATTGTTTAAGTTATTTGTTTTTGCAACTTGAAATTGTTTTGTTTTGAATTTTTTTATTTCTTGTTTTTTTATCGTCAGATTTTAGTGCATTTGTGAATACACTGCGCACACTGAAAATACCTCATCGTTCTTCAGCTAAAATAAAGTGTAGTCTGTGTAGCACATAAGAAAAGTGGTTATGTGGTATTGATTTGTTAAATAATTTTCCCTAACAATAAGCCACAGATTTAATACAATACTAGAATTTCTGAATAGTGCTACAGCTTTTTTTTTTTAATGCTCCATTTTTATTGTGAAATGTTTCAGGAAATGTTTTTTTTTTGTTTTTTTTTACCAAGTTAAAGCTTTTGCTTCTGTCATATACAAATTAAATGAAGTGAATATAATGTTTTATTACAGGAAGAAAACGATAAAAATAGAGTTTTACTACAAGTTCTGGGCTGTAACCATTGAGCTTTATGGCGCAAACAACCCAAATGAACCACCGAAACTTCCCAACTAAAGGCTTGCCAAGCTAGCTTCTTTCTCTCTCTCTCTCTCTCTCTCTCTCTCTCTCTTTCTTTAATTCAAAAAGTTTTATGTCAAAGCCTGCTGGTATAAACTTGTATTTCAATAATTATGTATGTATCACAACAAAATAATAATAATAAAAAAAGCTGCTCTTGTAGAAGAGACAGAAATCTTTCAGATATGGCCAACATTTTATAAAAGTCGAGCCTGCTTATTAAACTGAATGTTTATTACAAAGCTGTAAACCGTGGTCACAATTACGTTTATTATCCTTAATCCTTAAAGTTAAAAAAAAAGACGAAAAAGAAGATAAAACCTTTAAATTTCAACTTCAGAGAAATACTAGTGTAACACTGTTAAACGTCAAGAATGATTAAAGAGAAAGTTAAAAACAGATTATTTCCCCCCCTTTTATCATTACAGCTGTTTTTACATTTTTTTTGTAGGATACTCTCGGCCTCCGATCGCCCCACACACAGGATGCCCCCCTGCAATAAACCACAGTCAGCCTCAGCTGTTTATAAGGTGTGAAAACAGCAAAGCATGCAGAGGCTGTGTGACAGCAGCAAAGCAGCATTTCTGATGAGGCTCGGGCAAATAGTCAGATATGTAATATATGGCCACACACACACATACACACACACACACACACACACATGGGGGGGGGAGTAGACAGGGGCGTAGATGAGTCTGTTTTAAAACGTCTAATTACTTTACAACCGCCTACTAAAAATTAGACCATCTCAATGCAGAAACATCCGCTTGCTGTTTTGTCACCACAGCAGACACACTAGCACAGCACGTCTGACATACTGAAGTAATTTGCAAATAAAACCGATCGTTTCATAAATATAAAATTGAATGACCAAACAGATTTTTTTTTCCTTGTAAAACTGTCTAGCTTAACTTGCACCTAAAAATAAATAAATAAATAAACGGGGTTAAACGCTGCCGCCCTGATGATGGTGTTAAAGCTCCATGCTTTGCTGAATGCTGCTGCACAATGAAAACCAGCAGGGGGCGGCAGCGGCTCATCTGAAGAGCAATGCTCTAAAGGGATGATGCGTTCATGGTCGACTAAGACCACTCCCCACCGATTGCAGACCGCTCACGTTACGTACATCATATAATATCTAACCCTGCTCTTTTGGAGTTGCTCTTCATTTACAAGTATTTTACTTATATAATTATATGTTTCGTTATTGTTATATCATTAAAAATGAACTTGGTTTAATCTTCAATTCTTACTTATTTCGTCAGGTCTGAGAAAAATATAGTAAATATAAATAGGTTAACTGTACAGTTTAAAAGATTATTTAAAGCGGTAGTAAACACATAGGACTGCATCTCGTGCAACAAATAGGAGATTAAAAGCCCTGCTTCCCTCAAAATTAAGTCTATTCATATTTTTATTCTGGTACTGTGGTACTAGGATGCTGTAGAGAATATACAGTATGTAAAAAACAAACAAACAACTCAACAATCTGTGAGGCATCATGATCAGTCTAGACCATTTGTATATGAAGGCATTTATTTGTGTGGATTTAAAGGAGCAGTTAATTCCAAAATCTAATTATTCCCCTAATGCTTCTAGCTTGTATTGGTGTGGGATGCCCAGTGTTGGAGATATGTGTGGTTGAAGCGTCTGTAGTCCCTTGAATGTAGTGGAACTAAATGCCATTTGCCCTGTGATGTCCAAAAATCAGCCAAACATCCAAATCAACCTGGTGAATGTGCAGCTAACAGACATTAAAGCTCAGGTTCAGATCCTGTCACACCATCAGTACTGCAAACCTCTGTTTGGGACTGATGCCTGGAGATATCTAGAGACACTGCTGCTGGATTTTTCAAATGTATAGTTGGTACAATATTTAGTTCCATTGTGTTCAAAACAAAGCAGACATCTCTACAGCTCACATCTAGATGTATAAATAGCAATACAGGGCACGGGAAAACTCATCTGATTTCAGTGTGGCCTTCCCCTTTAAATTTGCATATTTGAAAATGCTCTTTATTTTAATTCTTTATTTTATTTATGCCAAAATGTTCCACTGATCATGATCACTGACACATGATAAAGTTTGTCCTCACATACACCCTTAGAAGCATGTCTCTTTTAACTGGACTGAAGATAATAGACCTGAAGTCTAAACAAATCAACATTTTGGTGATTTGTTTTGTTCTAACCCCTGTAAAGTGCCCTTGGGTGTCATGAAAGGTGCATACAAATAAAATGTATTATTATTATTATTATTAAGTCCTAAAAAAAAACGATAGATGGCCCAAACTATTGTTCCCTTCCCCCTCTTATTCCCTCACTTCAGTCCACCCATTTCTCCCTCTCTCACCTGAAAAGGTCATCCACATGTAGATTGTTGTGTCTCTTTATTCCTTTGTGAGGAAAAATGAAGGGATACTTTGAGGACAAGTTTGAAAACATAAACATTGTGCAGTTTTACCGTGGTGTTATACCATCTGTGAAGTCTCCTTCAGACACTAGAAAACACTGTCAAGTGTAAACGGCTGAAGGTTCCGGTCTGATCCTCATGAATGTTATGCTGGATGTTTTCAGTGCAAACAGCCATTCCAGGGTTCTTGCTGCAAAAAAACAAAGTTCCTAGGATGCTGTTTGCCCTGACCTTTCATGACCCCCATACATCAAACCTCATGACACCAGCATTGACAGAGGAGGCTATGAGTCAAATATGCAGAAGTCCAAAGAAATAAAGTCATAAGCACATGGGAGTCTATTCCATCCACTTATCCTCACTGCCAATAGCCTGTTGTTTTGGAGGAATCCCAAAGGAAATGCGGCTAGTGAGGTTATGTGTCAGGGTTAGTGGAGGGCCAAACATTTTTGCAAATATAAAGGATTGACCTTTGAGGAGAACCAGAGATAAAACCTCAGATTAATCCAGTTTTTAGGGGAAAATTCTTTGATTTAGAGCTTATGTTTATTGGCCATTTGCTTTCAGCAGCCTCACATCAGTTTGCATCAGGTCCTCCCCCAAAAGCTCCTTCAAGTAAATTTTTTCTTTCAGGTGTAGTGTGATTGAGCAGAGGTAGTCTGCTTGACTCAAACTGGGACAGACGAGCTGGCTGTCTCCTAAAAGTGGGTTATAGGTGGAAGAGGTGTCATCTTACTTGGAAGCACAGGAAATGGTTCAAACCTTATATATACATATCACTGATATCAGTTTTATTCAGGAACGCCATTTATTCATTTGCTTTCATCATCGCCAAAACTGATTTTATGAGGGTTTTTTTTTTTCATATGTCGACTTGGGAAAAAAAAATAATGTTTGATTTGCGGGCCTGAAGTGCGCCTGGAGTATCTGTCAAAGCTTCCAACGAATCCAGGCTGCTCAATAAATAAAAGCGTAATATGAAAATCCTGTCGTCCTGAACACTGCTTTGTTTCCAGGACGCACAAACACACACAGACACACACACACACATGCAGGCTCGACCCTAAATGTGTTTTCCAGAAGGTCTAGCTACTATGCGGCTTGAATGCACCCGTGAATTTTTCATTTGAGTTTTTCCTCAGAAGGAGGGCACATTGTGATATAATGTAGTACAAACGACAAGAAGATGCAACGACCTTTCAACCGTTTCAAATCACCTTTATTATGCAAACATTATTACACCATTATTATAATCCATTTATGACACAAAAAAGCAAAACACATGGACAGGCTGTAGTTTTCCAGCTTTTGATTGTCGATTTTAATACTTTTAATATCACGTTATCTCTCGGAAAATAGAATATGTGCTGGCATGGCAAATAAAATGTCTTCCCTCTAAAACAATGGGTTAGGTTTTGACTCCTTGCCTTCCAGATGCCCCTCGTTGTTTCAGAACAGACGGGAAACGCGCCACTCCGGTTCACATCCACGGCTCATCCAGACACCTTCTCCTTGTCCGCGTTCGTTCACAGCGAGCAGCAAAAAAATAAAACATGTCTTCACGTCGCCAAAGCTCTGCACGGGAATGACAGCATCAATTCAAATTTTGTTGTAATATGAAATGTGAAATCTATTCACGTTTCATCTGGCAGTATTTATGATGTGTTATATGAAATATTCTTGGGGTTTATATGATGAACAGGGCTCTGTTCTTTTCTTGTGCTGTTTCCACAAATGTGTCCAATTAAGTAAACATTGTTTTAGCGCATTAAAATAATGATGTGCAAATTGCAAAGAAAGGGAAGCGTATATTAACGTGATTTATTTAGACAGGTGTTATTAGGTGTTATTTTCAGAACGAGAATAAACCGCCACAGCATCGAATTCTTTTAATTTAAGAATCTCCTTAAATTATTCCTGAGTCACCAAGATTTTATCTATTTTTCGTTTTAGTGCAGAGACTAATATTACAGCGAATTTTATGGTTTTATTCTTTTACAGGAACTCGTGTCTCATATCCAGGATAGATCTTTGTAAAAACACTAATGAAAAGTTATGGCCTATGTAGACATGTATATTGTTCTCTGCGTAAAAGCTGAATTATTTTAAAAAAAAAAAACAGGCCACACAAAGACTTTGACTACAGGGCTTCTGCCAGAGAGATAGGTATGGCACTGAATGGGATTTCTGCTGAATGCCAACACCCACTCACCTCAGCAAACAATTGATCCTATGCAAAAAGCTGCTCCGTCCATTTCTATACCATCGACCCAGTCAGATCTTCTCTTCTTTCTTTTTCTGTGCCCAGAAATGTCCTTTTTGAGCTCGAAAACAAAAAAAAAAGGGTCAGAGTTTCGTCTGGATTTATCGTTTATTATCAAATAACAGAGGAAAAAAGGTTTGGGCGCAAAGCTCATGCCTCTCATCCCTGCTTTTAAAGAAATCCCGACCTTTCTAAATTGAAAACTTATCCTACAGCTCATAGAGAGGTCGTCCTCTTCCTGGCCACATATGATCTAAGGGAGTGTTAGATGGTTTAAATGTGTTCTTAGGGCAGGGAGCTGTCAGACCTTTTGGCGAGAAAGATTGATCACGCACGGGCTACCAGGGCTCTTTGTTTAGAGCCTGAGCAATAAACAGCCATCAGATCCCCACCTTTCCTGAGCTTCACACTACAGTGGCAAATCATTTATGCTCTCCGCTACGTTATAACCAATAATGCTGAAATGTACGGATGGTGGCTTAGGTCAACATTATCCCAATAGGTGATATAAAATAAATGAAAGGGATGTGGGGCAGGGAGCAATAAACTGTGGAATGGTGACAAATGCACGCTAAATTACCGAGCTGCATTCTTACTTTGACATACACACAAAATAAATATTTTTACTCCACAGTTTTTATTTGGACTGCAATTATAATGTTACCCGTAAAAAGGTAAATAATTTGGCCATCGATTCGAGCCAAAAATGTTATCAGTTCAAAATTTAGACTAAAATATTAAAATTAATCTCTCTCCCCCTTCTCTCTCTCTGTCTCTCTGTAGCCTGAGCGTTGGGGGAGGGGAGAACATGTTGCTGGCTCTGTCTGGTGCAGCCTCTCCTTTCCTAGCCAATCCTCAAGAAACTCTCAAGATTAACGCCTTGGCCGCAGATAACGACTGTGGGCGTCTTCGTATTATGAGGCACAAATGTGACTGTTGGAATGATTTGTGGCGCGCCATGCTGGAAATAAATGCCCATAAACACACGTGAACCGCAGGCTCGCAAGGGACGCGCGCTCCCGTGGCAGACGGGCAAGACTTTGGGTGCATTTTAGGGGTGCTGTAAGGTGGGAGTGGAGGGGGAAGTGGTGGACAAACTGAGGAGGAAAAAAATGTGTAAATAAAGCAACCCCTACCCCCGGAATGAGGCGTTACCTCTCAGACCTTCTCGATCAATCATAGGGGACAGTGGCTTCTTTTGATAAAAACCCCAAATTGTCATTGGGCAGATGCAATCATGTGACAAGCAGCACGGTCTAATTCCGACCATGTCCTCTTGAAAGCAATAGTTTATGGCAGAGGTCTCCATAGGACTATAACCAGTTAAGTAGTTTATGAAAATAAACTTCGTAATCATATTTTTTTTCTTAATTCCTCCCTCCTCTGAATACCTGCGAGCTTCCGAGACAAGAAGGAGGAGATGAATTACGAATTTGAGCGAGAAAGTGGTTTTATCAACAGCCAGCCGTCGCTCGCTGAGTGTCTGACATCTTTCACTAACCCTGTCGGTGATGCATTTCAAAGTTCATCAATCAAGAGCTCAGCGCTTTCACAGTCGACACTGATTCCTCCTCCTTTTGAGCAGACCATCCCCGGCCTGAAACCGAGCGTCCACCCACGCCACAGCCGCTCTAAGCAGGCTCAGAAGGGATTCAGCCCGCTACAGGCTGTATCCCTACCCCCGGAGTACCCTTGGATGAAGGAGAAGAAAAGCATCAAGAGGAACCAGGTTGCTTCTACTGCTGCCTCTTCTTCTGCTTCTGCTTCTGCTGCTGCTGCTGCTGCTGCTACTGCGACGACGGCTGAATCCTCGCCACTCTACTTCTCCCCCCAAGGCAAGACATGATGATTAATAACCTCCATGTAAAAAGGCTCCTTATTGTCTGAGGTATCCCCTCTGCAAGTAGCTGCATCCTGGGGCCTTGTGCAGCGTGGGCGTCCCGTTAAGCCAGTCTAGGATTTTGATTTAAGTTTTCTTAATCTCATCAAGTAACGCACTGACTTGTGATGCAGTGTAAGAGTGCTAATGTTTGACAGTAATGGAGAGTGATAGATTATTCTTACACGGGCCAGCAGCTGGCATGTTCATTAATCTTCACCCTCCGTCCTGTCCTGTCCACGCAGACCCATCATATTCTGCCTGGAGCTCATAAATTTTCCCAGTCCTGGTGTTTGCTTGCCACAAGTTTCACCCCATAGAGCCTTTTATTTATTTATTTTTTGCTCCAGGCACGACCGTGTTATTGATTTTTTTTATTATTGTTTTTGCAGTGACGTTCATATTTATAATAGAAAATACTAAATTTCCTATCTGCTTTATTTTTCTTTAGGTTCACCCGATACACCAGAAAGTAGTGCTGGCGATGGAGGGGGATCGAGGAGGTTGAGGACTGCGTACACCAACACCCAACTTCTGGAGCTGGAGAAGGAGTTTCATTTTAACAAATACCTGTGCAGACCGAGGCGAGTGGAAATAGCTGCTTTGCTGGATTTAACAGAGAAGCAGGTGAAAGTGTGGTTTCAGAACAGGCGGATGAAGCACAAGAGGCAGACCCACAGCTGCCACAGCAAGGAGAACAGGGACAGCGAGGGGAAATATGCCTGCCAGGACGACGGGCCGGAGGACGAGTTGGAGCAGGCGACGGACGTCAGCACAGTCGGGACGCTCTTTGAGAGGGAAAGGTATTTCCACCAAAATACCTTGACTTCACAACAGTGCCAGAACGCACACAATGGGGACAACCAAAGCCCAACTGTTACCCCTTTGAGTAGCAATGAGAAAAATCTGAAACATTTTCCAAACCCGTCACCCATTGTTCCCATCTGCGTGTCCACAATAGGCCCGAACAATGATAATTCCCCGGACCTGGACGCCTCTTTGCAGGATTTCCAAGTTTTCTCATCCTCGTCCTCTTTCTCACCGAGTTTGTCAGAGTCAGCTCAAAGTCCCCTGCATTTCCCCTGCGAAACTTTCGACCTCTTCTCAGAAACACTCACAACAATCGACCTTCAAAACCTGAGTTATTGAAATGTTTCGACGTGTGTAATTGTAACTCAGAGGCTTGTGCTAGTTTAGAACGTGAGGGGGGAAATGTTAGTAGATGAGGTAAGTTAAAGCTAAATAAACAAAACTAGTATTTTTTTTTTGCCTGAATGGACTGTTAAAGTAGGCTGGTAGAGGACCGTGCACATTTATTTTTATATGGATTGCAACTATAATTGAACACAATATTTTTATTGAAATAAAATTTTACATTGATTGGACTCGGCTGCGCTTTGGTCTTTTATTTTTCTCCCCACGATAAGCAACTCTAGAGAGCTTATTGATCTTAGCTCAATAATTTAAAATGCTCAGGAGTATTAGCCATATAATGAATTGCATTCCTAAAATTTAGAAAAAAAATATAAGATCTTTAATATAAAAGGATATGTTTACTATTAAATTAATTAGCCAGTGAGTGCACTAAACACACAGTACCATAAGCTAAAATTAAAATAAAAGCGGTGTAAATGTGTAATTTTTGTAGTTGCATTACTTTTTTTTTTCATAGGTTGAAGTGAGAGAATTTCTCCAGCGTGGCCGTGGTACTGGTAGCTTATAGTCCCTAAAAGGACACAAAAAAGAGCATTGCGAGAGATTCATTGCCTCTCCATACTTAAAGGTAGAAAATGAAAATTTGCTGTGTGAATTGCCTGCTAGGAGTCCCAGGCCAAAAGCTATGACTTTTCCTGGCTTTCTAATTACGTTTTATTGCCTATAAAACTCACAGGACTGAGGGTGCTTGTTTATAGCCAGAGCCGCAATGTAATACAATCTCTTTGAATTAAGACGTGCGCCTTGCCCCATTGTGGTTTTCAAAAGTTTTTATGATCTAAAATTAAGTAGGACTCATTCAAAGCAGCAGACGTAAGGCATTTTTCCCAAATTGATATATAAATTTATGTAACCGAGCCTATAAATTAATTGGCTGATGTAACTATAAAACGGATTCGACTGTGAACAATGGTCACATATCAGTCAAACGGCTGAACGTATTTATGTATATGATCCGTTCATTTTTAGTAAATCATCATGAAATTGAGGTAAATTTATGTTGGTCTGGATCAGAGGCAGTTCGACCCCTTTCTCACTCCCATTTAATACTAAAGGAATTTTTTCACACCGACCAGTTGATCCTCTGCTCGACTTAAATACGCGTTTGCCACAAAGATTTTATTTATTTATTTAATATTATTTACTGTTTAGAAAGAAATATTTGCTGACAAACCAAAATCATTCTTCAGAGCTATATAAGATTAACCATCACACTGATTAATTATTCTGAAAAGAGTCCCCAGGCGGCGGATTCATTTATGGGCTCAGTCTATCTGCACACACCCTCTGTTCTCAGGACTGCATTGCTGGGGCAAAGCGCCTCACAGCAATAATAAAAATGTGAGGTGAGGTGATGAACTGCTATTCCTTCTGAAAATGGTTCAAAGTGATGCTAATTATGCATGTTTTGAGAACAAGGACAAAACAGTGGAAGCCCAGGAGCCCCAGGAGCAGGCAGGTTTGGCCTGGTGCTGCCGTGCCATAACTGTACATCCAGTGTTAACCTAACCAATACACCTCCACTTCTAAAAGCAAACAAAAACAATGGTCTACATGGGCATGTCTGAACTTTAATTTTACACTCACCAAATAAAGCAACTATGTGGAGCAACTTATTATTCAAATATCAATAAACTGCATTATGAATTGATCTAAATTTTGTGCATGTTACACAGATGGAGTGGGTCCGAGCAGTGGCATGGACAGCATGCAGTAAGTGGATTATGACCCTTGTAATGAGTGTGATGAAAGGGGAAGGAACCAATCGTGTCGGGGTGTTTTTGAGATGACAGGAAAGTAAGATGAAGCTTTATGGGAAGCTAGATACAACGCTTGGCCTGTAAGAGCCCTCCCTCCAATGCACACATGCACTGGCATACAGAGGCACAGAGAGGTTAGAGGTCAAATCGGCTCGCCTCTCCAAACTGCGAGGAGCTGCTGGCAGGTCAGGAGGGGGTCAGGGTTTTGAATGGCCACAGAGCATTTGCGGCTCATAAACAGCATACTGGCTGCAGAGATAAAGCGAAACCGGAAGTGACATCAGAAGGTGTTCAAAATATTTAATTTGTCATTATGAATTATAAGAACTTTAATACTTAGAAATGTTGCGTTCATTTTTTTAATACCATGATTCTGAACACAAATCCTTAACACTTTAATGTTTATTGATAACGTGATCTGCTTACGGAATAGTTCCTTAGGAATAACTGCCTGACACCTGCAGCTAAAGCTAAAAGTAAAGCTGTGCCACAAATGCATGGACATTTCTGTCTCACTTCTCCAAAACAACAGAGTATCCAGTTCAAAGGCTCAGCCTTTAAATCTAGATTGGGTGATACTGCCTGTCAAAAAGATGAACAGATGACTGACATCTTTATAAACAATGTGCCAAAAAAAGGCTATTTTCACTCACATGCACCGGAGGCACTGGCTTAACTTAAGGAGTGAGATTTTTTTTTTCTGGTTGTATCAGTCTGTCAATAACTTTTTGTTTGTTTGTTTGTTTGTTTAGTAAGTGTCAAATGCAGTCAAAGCATAAAGCAATACAGCAGAAGTAGCACAGACTCCTTCCAACATCAGAGAAAGCTGGCACAGAAGCATCCAGCATTATATGATTGACTTTTTAATCTATTAATGATCCCTGTTTTGGATTACAGTCTTGACATATTCATAGACTCAAAGCTTGCATCGCTGTAAAACAAAAGACGTCCCTAATGTGTTCAGCGAGTCAGCCACAGAGAGCAGACTTAAGTGCCAAAAAATATGATCTGGAATCAATCAACAATATGATCACGGCGTTATGCTCGGACTTTATTATTCCGTAAAGACCCATTGCTCCATTAAAGCATCAATTTCCTGTCTACGGTGGCAGTCAAAAAATAAATAAAGGCCAATAAACGTCAACGTCAGTGAACACTGAACACCGAGCAGGCGGCTCAGAGTGTTTGTCCTGCAGGGGAACTGTGTGGTCACTGATAAATAATTAGCAGATTAACTTCCGTATATCTTCGAGCCTGAGCTGTTGCTTCCGTATCGCGCAGGCTCGAGTTTCCCTCTTCTGCTGGACGGTCAATTGCTTCAGGCTATAAACTGCGGTAACAATGCGTGCAGTCCCCGAGGAGTTAACAACGCTTATTTCAGGTAAAATACCCATACATTACTCTGTGAGGAGAGGAGAGTTTCTTTCCGTGTTTTATAAAGACTTGTTTTACTAAGTGTGCCATATAACACGCCGCTTTTTTCCCCCTTCTTTCTTTTTTAAAAAAAGAGGAAGCACAGACTCGGATTGAGTTTAGTTTTTTCCCCCCACATTCACTGAAATCCACTACTGTGCTCTTGTTTCATTAAAAACTCCGCTTAAGTGTGAAACATTGCGTCAAAGCTGCAAACTGCTCCCTTGTTATGTTGTGCACTGAAATGAAGGAGGATGCCCATTAATGCTGCGGCCGCTTGACCGCTTGCTGCAAACCGCATCGCTATCAGCCAACATATAATGTTAATGTTTTACCTCATGTGCTGTTCAGATCTCGAAAATTACCTCACTGAAGGGTTGAAAGGAGAAAACCTAAGCAAGAAGGCAAAAGAGAAGAGGGAAGCCTTCATCAAAAGAATAAAGGAGGTCAAGCAAGGGTATGTTTGTAACAACCATACATCCAAAAAAGTCCAGTTTTGACGTCTTTGCAGATGCGTAAATTATTGTGATTGACTTAATTTGCTGTTAACATATATCTACTTTCTCTCAAACAGTTTTCCACATGATTTCAAGGACAAAAGTAAGTTGTCTGTCTGCTGAATAATCCTATAGGTATGTTTTTTTTAAAAACTGTTACCCCCCCCCATATGATACCCACTGGGGGTCAGGACCCACACAAGAGGTCATGACATTAATTCAAGGGGCCACAAGTCGATTACAAAACTTATCCAACCAATGTGGAAAAAAGGGGGAAAATCACATTTTAAATAAACTGGCCACACAACACATCTAACGCAACGGCAACCCTGGTGTTACACTGTGTGCCATTACTTCACAGCTCTTTGTGTTTACTGCAGTAGGTGGAGATGACTCAGATTACGAGGAGGAAGTTGACAGCAACAACGATGGAGGGTCGCTGCAGTCAGAGCGCACTGACAAAGATGAAGAGACTTTCGAAGGTGAGCCACAAGCACTTAGCAGACAAACAAAGTTGACTTGCTAACTGCTCACAAGCTGCGGATTAGTGTACTGAAAGCTGCGCCTTGGCAGGAAAATATACAGATCTTTGCTCCGGCTCCTTGGAGAAAGTGACTTTGAGTGGCACAATGAGGGAGACATTCCAACTGTAACTTGGCAACATACTTTGGGAAGCAATTTGGTGTGCACAACTGCTACTCCTACCACCTCCCTCACCCCACCCCTTTGACAGCTAAAGCAGGCTTTATTGCTCTCTCAGCCGCAGTCTAGGGACTTAAAATTACTGCTGCGGCTGCAGGTTATGAAACACAAACATTCCCTGATATGCAGTAACTTTAATCCAGTTTATTCCATTATCCAAACTATGACATTTTTTATTTACAGGGCTTTTTTTTTTTCCCTTTTTCCCAGAGTATCAGGGAAATCCTTGTGAAATGGTGATTGGGGGACTGGGGTTTATGGGCTATAAGCAGCTGCCAGTTTTATGGCTGCTCTTTCACATAAAGCAACTTTGACAAAGCATTTGAACATTTGCATTGAAGTTGCACGCTGCAAGGGAAACCTTCTCCAGTGAGAAGTAAAACATTACTCAGTGGCTTTTGCTGTTGATTTTAATGTCAGTGCATGATAGTGAAGTGGATCATAAACCCTTCTGGACATGCTTAACTTAAACAAAACAAACAACCAATTGTCATTTCACTTGTGAAATGTTTCATCAACAACAATGATGATGGATCACTTACTTGGGTTTCCTAATTCTTTTTCCAGGTTCCCAGCAGTCCCCACCTGTGGCGGCCCAGGACCTGCCGTTGCTCTTTAAATCAGGATATCTTGAGAAGCGCAGAAAGGGTTGGTGCTCTGCTTATAAAACAAACCTAAGGCAGCTTTTCTGAGGCAGTCTAAAGGGAAAGGAGGTTGCAAGGTTACTGAATTATGCAAGTTCTCATATTTTTGGAGCAGTGTTTGAAGTTAGCTTTCTGTGAAGAGAAAAAAAAAAAAGAGCAAGCTTTTGTTTTTAAATTTATGGAGGATCTTACACAATACATAACAAAAACCACAAAATGTCGACTCTGCTGTATTGCACATAATACTCTAAATAAGGAGTGTGTCCCATACAGGCCATAACTTAGGTTATGCACATTTTTGTTACAGCTCTTTTCCCATATACATACAATGCACTAGCCATGAGAACATACTGGAAAATTGTCTGTACATTTGGTACTCTGCCTCCACAGATCACAGCTTTTTTGGTACTGAGTGGCAGAAGAGATGGTGTGCTCTGAGCCATCACACCTTCTACTATTACGGCAGTGAGAAAGGTACTTTCCTTTTTTTTTTTTTTTTTGAAGTGTGTGTGAATAATTTCCTAGGTTTATTTTGACGGCATCATTGCAGTTGTTGTATCTGCGCCACTAATGATGATGCCTTAATTTTCCACACCCAGACAAGCAGCAGAAGGGTGAATTTAGTATTGATGGGTACACTGTCAAAGTGAACAACACCTTACGCAAAGACGCAAAGAAAGACTGCTGCTTTGAAATTTCAGCCCCAGACAAGCGACTCTATCAGGTACGCTCCTCTCTCGATGGTTGCTCGAGTTTCTTTCAGTCGTTGCACTTAAAGGCTCTTAAATTGAAGGAAAAAAAACACACAAACCTAAGATGTGACATGTTTAAAACTTGGCACAGCATGTCTGTACATGCACTTCATTAAATCTTTCTTTTAATGCCTTTCCATTCATTTGACACTACCGCCTTTGCCATGGCTAGATCTGACACATACTGAATAAGTCTAAATGAGTGTTTCTAACATTCAGACTCTTCCATGCGGAACATTTTACTATGCATAAATGCAGTATTATTTGTTTATGTTAATTAATATATGTAGAACTCCTTATTGCACTCACTGCAGTTTTCATTTCTCTCCCTCTTCATGACAGTTTTGTGCGTCATCACCGAAGGAGGCGGGGGAGTGGGTGAAACAGATAGACTTTGTTTTGAGAGGTTTGAACTTTGCCTTTCATAAGAACCATTTATTATACTCTATAATATCTTTGTTTCTTTGTGACCGAAAAGGCAAATATGAACAAAATTATCATTATACTACTAGTAGTACTAGTACACTGCATTTGAGTGTGTGTGTGTGTGTGTGTGTGTGTGTGTGTGTGTGCGCAGGGATTTTTATGTGTAGCAATACAGGAGAAAAGCATTTTGCTCCTCTGTTTGTAGATATGTCAGGCATCATCCCAGAAGAGGATGAGGAGGACCAGGAACCGTATGATGATGTTGGGAATATAGGTTGCACAGCCGAGTCTGAGCCAATCGATGATGACATCTATGAGGAGTTCCCAGGTCTGACAAAGGGCATGCATCTTTTTGATTTGAGCTACTTTTTATTTATTTATTTATTTAAATCCATCATTTTTGTTTTGTTTCTCCAGAGGATGACGCTCCAGCTGCAACAAAGCCACCTCCTCCAAAAATCGAGCCAGCAAGCAAACCTGCTCCTCCTCTTGCTGCAGGTACTCACAGCATTAACATTTGTGCCTGGACTCAAGACTGTGAGTTTAGTGAGTTAGAATGTAGTAAGTTTCGTAATAGATACATGAGTATTAAAGTACATACAAGAAGAAACAAGGGGGGGGGCAGAGTTAGTCTTCCTTTTCTCACACAGAACAAATTAAACCTAACGGTTAAGAAGAAGTGACATATACTGAGGAAGTTCTTGTCAAAAGTGCAACTGAAAGTTAACACAATACTGGAAATAACTTGAACGCAGTTGGCCAAGTTCCTTTTACAGTAAATAGCATTCTATAGTCCTATAAATGGTTCATACCTTTACTACGAAATGATCTTTCTCTGTCTGCTGTACGCATTTGAACAAACTTAGCTACCAAACACTAAGTCTCACCGCCAAGCTCAAAATGGCCCACTTTATTTAAATAGGCTGCTTGAGAAGTGGAAAGTCCAGCTGCTAAAACACTAGCTGTATCCTTGTTCCAAACTACAAACCAGTGTACTAACATACTGCAGTACAAAGTAGTTGTTGTCATTGTCTATATTACTACCAAACACCACTATTTTCTTGTTCATTCTTAGAGCAGTGCTCATTTTTTTTCTATTTTTCTTTATGCATTACTTTCTGTTTAAAATAATTCACAAACAGCACACTCGAAATCTGTTTAAAATGAGTGTTTCTCATGGAACTGGGTCACAGCTAACCATCCTGCTTTGGTGCTTGAGGCTCTTTGCTGCCCCCTGTAGGTTCTGCTTCACACAAACAGTCATTGCTGTGTTAAAACTGCACATCTAAGATTATTCCTCTGAGAGGAAAATAAAGTATGTGATCCTGTCATCACTTTGCATTTTTTCAGTTGATAAGAGCACAGACTATCAGAACTACTACCAGGGCTTGTGGGACTGTTCAGGGGACCACCCAGATGAGCTGTCCTTCAAACGTGGAGATGCCATCTACATCCTGAGCAAGGTATGGTGAGGGTAACCCTGGATGTCAGAGGTAAACTGTGGCGATTCTTGTCTTGACGCATGATAAAGTCAGTATTAGCTTAAATCCAACCACACTGCAAAAGGTTGAGAGGTTTGTAGTCCGAGTGGTTCAGCTGGTTTCAGACCACCTAAAGTGAGTTATTTCTAGGCCCTTAGAGGAACTGACTATTCAGATCCTTTACTGGCAGCACCTGGCCAACCGCCTAGAGGTGGACTGCTGATGGTAAGAGGCAGACTGGGCTTGGTTCCTTCTCTGGCGCTCTGATGGGGATTAGTTGTGTCACAACGGAAACTGTTTTAGTGCTGTTGGCGGAGGCTGGGCTTAGCTGGCACACGGCGTAATTCCATCACTTCCATCTGGACTGTTTCAGCACGCTGTCGCTACTGCCATGCCAGGGAGTGAGCAGCCTTCAGCCCACACACCTCTCAGAAATTTCTCTCACCTCGCCAAATAGGAATGTGTGTTCTCAGGAAAACTAGGCTGGTCAGCCACTCTATTCAGAGCAGGTGAGGACGTGTAATGGACGCACAATTTCCGAGGCTTGTCAGCTAGTCATGAGCCGGAGAACTGAGAGGCAGTTCTTTACCTTTATTATGTAACTAAACAGGAGCCCTTTTGTACTTAAATGGTTCATGTGAACGCTGAATTGGATTTTGTTGTGATACGTTTAACAAGCTTTATTTTGGACACTGGACAGAAAATGAGCAGTGGAATTTTATACTTGTCAAGATGTGTGGTTTGTGTTTTTTTTTTTTTTTTTAAATATATATGTGAAATGTGCTTCATCTAGACAGGATATATTTCCTGTCTGCTTTGGTTTCCATGGACCATGCAGTCAATTGATACATACTGTTGTCAATTGGCCACCTTGCTTTTCAAATTCAAGTCTGCCATCTACTGGCTCTTTAAAGCAAAGAAGATTAGAAAAAATGTAAGAAGTGTTATACAGCGGTACACCAAAAAACAGTTATTATTATAAATGTATTTATACTATCGTTGTTATACTATAGAATTATAATATTAACTTCCTTTATAATTAGAAGCACTGGAAACTGGCCTATGAAATGTCTGAAAATCATTAAAACAAACAAACAAAAAACCCTCCACGTAAGTGTAGGACATGATATCGGTACAAAATTTAAGAAAAAGGCACCTAATTTTCACATTTGGGAGCCTGGAACCAATTTGACTTTTGTTTTATACAGTACATTAAAAAAAGAATTAGTAGGACTGTTAGCTTTCTTTTGATCAAATCAATTGATTGTTCCTTCAGCACGAATGGAAGGACACAAATGCACAAAGCAGACAGCCCGTCCAATTGTCCTCATTGACCAAATGCCTGTTTATGACTGCTCCTTGGTGTGTGTGTGTGTGTGTTGTGTGGAAAAGGCCCAAGAATCAAGTTGCCCTTTTACTTAGACTGGGAGTGCCATTAGCTAAAACCTTGGTGTTGGGGGTTGTGGCCCGCTGCGAGGGCAATGACCATAAAACCTGTCTGGGCTGCAGCAGCCAGCTGCAGCTAAATGGACAGCCGACTCCTTCCCCCCACTCCACCATTCCCTCTTCCACTGTTCTCCTTTCTCCCTCTTCAAATGCGTCCCTCCCCCCATTCTACAGACCAGAAATAGCTGTAGTGTTACAGCTGTGAGACCCCCCAGTCAGGACCTGGGAGCTGATTATAAGACCCGACTAAGGGAGAGTGTGTTGAATGGATGTTTCGCACACCTCCTCACCCCAACACCCATACACACCCCAAAATTCCCATTAGTAAAAAAGAGATCCTGCTTAAAATCTTAAAAACAGTATAAATGCGCTTTCCCTGCAGGTTGCTTCATCATATCACAGTTTTACTTTTTGTGTTTTTAACTAATGCACCAGGAAAAGTAATCAGATTACAGGACGGGTGTTTTAACCAGCTGAGGGCATTTGTGTTAATGTGTGTGTTGTCACAGTGTGTGGTGTCATTAGTCATCCACAGCTCTACATATTTGTTCTCATGTTGCGTCCAGCACTTACTAAAGCATGACTTATTTGTCAGCCAGCCAACAACACAATGAGGTGTTGCCCTGTTCAAACGCTGGTGGCAGGAAGTCATAATGTGGACGCACACTCTTTTACACACACCTCATGTCAAGCTGCTATATTATACTCCAGGGGGCTTGTGATGAAATGACATTTTCATCATATGGCATTTTAGTAATGTTTTAACATTTTGTTTGTCTGTAGCTGTGTAAACATGATTTTTTTAATTATTTTATTTTTTTTATTACTGTTAATAATTTAGATGTTTGAATGATTTTTCTACAGTATTTTATCTATTATCTGATAATGGCCCATCACCAGAGAACTGTCAGTGTCAGCCCTCACGGAGTGTAGTCCTCCTCTTTCTAATATTACCATATGATCACTTACATCTATTGCTTTGTCTTGGGGGTAAGTGGACACAGATGTGGCCCTTCATTGTCCCTGAGTTCTGGCCTGGATGTGAAACGTTGTCCAGGTTCGTCTTCCTGTAGCCTTGTCAGAACGTGATCTCCAGTCTTGATTCATATGGAGGGAAGACTTTGATGTAAGGTCAAAGAGAGAGGGAGAGGGAAAGAAAGGGAGAGAGTGAGTGAATTATTGTCTTCTTGTCTCAGATCTCTCCTCATAGTGTCCTCCTCACATCTCGGCATGCTGACAGCCATTTGGAGCTATTACTTGTCATGCTTTGACAGATTTATGTGTGATGTGCTTTATGCACACTGAGCTTTTTGTGTGGAGTGGAGGGGAAACGTGTGCAGTCTCAAAATTGACACCAGGTAAAGAGGCAGGACAGAAGGCAGGAGGTGTACAGTTATTGATGGGAGATAAGTGCTCTAGAGCAAACAGAAAACAGCTGAAGGAAAGAAGGTGCCATTTGTTCTGTTTATCAATTCTCATTTTGGCAGCTAATTATTAACTATTTTTCTTTCCTTGTCTCTGCCCTCATGTGCTTCCAGGAGTATCAGAACTTTGGCTGGTGGGTTGGAGAGAAGAATGGAGTTATAGGTATTGTTCCCAAAGACTATCTAATGGAGTTGTATGCTCTGTAAATGCACCCAGTGTAAGCTGCTAAGATCTCATGGCTTGAAGTTTGATTTATCCCCCAGCCCCTCAACAACACACACACACACACACACACACACACACACACACACACACTTGTTTGCTTATTTCAAATGTTCAAAAGTTGTAACTGGAATAATGATCATGTAATATTCCCTGCCATCACTGTAAGAGATAGATGATTTAGTGAAAGGATTTTTTTAAAAAATTATTATTATTATTTGGCTGATGCATGTAGGGGTGTCTGCACTTTGCACTGCTGGCTTGTTATTTATTTTGTATTCAGGTTTAATTTTGTACACCATATGATTTCAATTGCTGCTTTTGGTAAATTTGAAATGTCTTTCTAACTGGCAAAATTAATAAAAATGGACCTCTTAAAAGATCCCACAAGGTGGCAGTAGAGGGTCTTCAGCCGTCAGTTCACCTTTGTAACAAAGACACTGATAGAAGGAATACACAGTGGTAACCCTTTGCTGTCTTAGAACACAATTCTTGACATAAAGTTTAAATAATATGATAAAAGAAGAAGAAGCTTAGCAGAAGAAATGTATTTTAAAACCTGTGTGCTTGACACTTTGTGACATTTGCTGGTGGGGAGAAATATTTTAAAAAGGCATAAGCAGTAAGTGTGTCTGTGAATAATAAATTAGTCTGAATAATAAATCACATCATTTGGCTTCTGTAATGCTGTGCAGTTATGCCAAAGGCAATATTTAAACCTGTGTGTACACTGAAGACATGTACATAACCTCCCTGGCTATGAAAATATTTATTTATTTAATTTTAAAATGACTTTATTCATCTGCTCAGCACTTTTGCTCCAATCTTCAAAGGGACACTTTTATTTTATGGCACCTGAGAGACTCTGCCGGGCAGAGGATTGCAGCGTGGCAGATGGTTGGTTGTGCTGCATGCCTGAGTGAAATGGTTGAGGTGCACTAATAAGACAGCCACCCACAGAGATAGCAGGGATGCTTATCGCCCTCTGAGGGGCTGTTTGACAGCAGGCGAGGTGGCTCTAGCTGGGCATATCCCTCTGAGGTTACATATATACTGTACAGAGCTTTATACAGTCTCCTCACCGAAATACCAAAGTTATGCTATGTTTTTATATGTGCTCATTTTAGGTTGGATACAGTCAAAGAGGCCTTGTCAAGGTGTTTTCAAGGTTGTGAGAAAATGGGCAGGAAAAATGCATTCATTAACCAATAACTATCGTTCGATTCCTCCTCTCTATTTTTGCCCCCTTTTTCTTGTCTCTCTATTTTGTTCCTGTTGAGTGATGAGCTAGTCCTCTGTCCTCTGGGTGACATTCAAAGGCAACATAAATCCTGCCCTTTATGGTATAGTGCAGCGATAAAGCTTCTCTACTAATTGGCGATGTAATGAATTACCATAATGAGTTATTGAATATAGTGAGGAAATTCTTTTGTTTTAGGGCAGGGAAAGAATGTATAATCAAACAGTGCAATATTCAGCCATACAGATGGTTGTCATGACAATGCTCTGAAAAACCTTCCAACATGTCTCAAGATTGCTGCTAAATTATGGACTTTAATATCTAAATAAAAATATTTCCTTAGTGCTGACATAGCTTTCATTTTAATGTTTGGCAATGGGTTAAGTTGCCAAAGGCAAGTAAGGCTAAATGTTGCCTCTCATTTTTATGTGCCAATAAAGGATTTCCTTAATGGACGTCAACTTCAACCCCCATCTCCTGTTAGATTTGGACAGCCATATCCTCAGAATATACAGGTTCTTTTATTGCGATTTAACATCAAGATATAATGTTTCAAAGATAAATGTCACTGTGCCATTAATCTGCCAGGCACTAAATTACACTAATGATACCAGAATATCACTAATTAATACTTTTAACCATAAAGTGAGACTTCTACCAGCCAAATGTGTATAGATTGAGCTGTTGAGTAATAATAAATAAAAATGGATTTACTGAGAAAGATGATGGAAATGTAAAACACATTTCCCCTCAGGTAAAAACACATTTGTAGTCATTTTCTGCTGCTAATGACTGAGAGTTCAAATAAGTTGATTCTGTTACAGAATACATTTTTTTTCCAATAAGAATTACTTTGTTATTCCTCACAATTCATGCCTTCTGCAAGCATAAATAACTCAGAAGAATAACAGTACACTAATATAACCTGCTTATCTTTGTTGGCCATTATTATGCATTGGGCTTGCTGAGAAGGCGAAAGGCTTGATCTATACCACTTTGGAGAGGTAATTTTGATCAAGCTGTCAGCTGTTTCTTCTGCTCTTTAACCAGGTCACTCAGCAATAGATCACATCACAGCTTCATAGAGAGTTTCTGTCAGGCATAACACAGCATTATTTATGTGGTATCCCCTGGCATTTTCCAGGAAATGTATTACATCTCCAACTGGCCCTATGTCAGCATTCCATTAAAGCTTCTTTCCCTTGGTCTAAATCTTAAAATCTGAAATAGACACACTTTAAAGGTAAGTCACTCTTAATTGAGGTCAGTTTCTGTTAACATAACTCATGGCAGCTGACAAATTAAGGTTTCCTCTGCTGGCGAGTGACGCTGTGTGACGATATGGTGTATTTAAAGTGAATGTTAATGACAGTCACAGCAGGAAAACTCATATTTCTGGACGTTTGAAGTCTAGATTTATTTTATTTATTTAGTGGTTTTTCAAATATCTAATGTCTAATGTTATGAGCTGCAGAGCAGGGTTAGTGGTGGGACACTAAATATAGGTCTAGACAGGTCATTTATTAGAAGCACTACGCCCACTTTTCTCATGTTATAGGTGTCTGCTCTCTCTTCGTGTTAATAGCCTTCTGGGTTCTGCAGACAGTGATGTCGAAGGAGGACTTGTATATTTCTGGAGCGGGTGACACAAGTGGCTCCAATATCCAAAAGTTGCATTTTCTGGCCTCTAAAACTTCACCATCAACCACCTACTTGATACTACCATTTGCACTATCACATCTAAGCTGGTGTTTTCACTAATGAAGCCATTAATGCTGTGGAAATGCTTGTCATCCCTCCCATATACTGTATACATCGATGTTTCAAACAGTTCGTGTTTCAAAGGTGTGGATCTCACCATCCAGGCTGTCAGGCAGTCTAGAGCTATGTGCTGACATGTCACTCAAGATAAATCAGGCTTATCAAAGTGACAGGTGTTTGTCCACCTGCTATAAACATCTCCCACACCTCACTCCTGCTCCATCTCTTCATAGATTATTTATAATGCTGCAGCCTCCATATCCCAGCCCTGTTTACTCTCTTGCTGTGGTTCTAATATCAGGTTAGTGCTCTACTGCTGATTTACTATACTAGTTAGCGAGGTGAGTAATGACCCTGGATGGTTTGTGAGGATAGTTTGTAATCAAAGGAGGTCAGAGATGAAAGCAATGTTCTAACTGTAATTACAGCCCCCTGTACCCCTTTCACCCATATACACTGCAGCTGTCTGCCTCTCAGTCCCTTCTCTCCTTCTCTTTTAGTGCCCTGAGTTAGATACCCCAGTTGTAATGACCCCACCTTTAAAGTCGAGGTCCCATCTCAATGTCAAGGTTTAATATAGCAGCAGTTTGTAAGACAGTACTCCAGCAGAGGAAGTAAAGGTGTGAGGGTTGAATTACAAGAGATTGCTGAGCTAACTGAGGCGCTGGATAGCAGATTGTTGCCATCACTCCCATTTAGTGTCAGCTTTGGCTTGTATCCAAGCTCAGGTCCTGCCAAGCTAACCTGAACTCATTTAGTGCCCAAAGTACACAGAGGGATTCATCATTACACGGTGACATGACCACACCTTCAGGACTGAGAACACTGCAGTAAGATTCACATTCAGTTTGACTGATTCAGATGTTTTATATTTTTTGCATTCATCTCTATAGTGTGTTATAATAGGAACAGTTTGAGATAAAGAGGGTAAGGAGATAAAATGTGATGGAAACATTTTGAACAGTTTACTGGGGCATGACAGTAATACAGACAGCCATTCATCCTCATATCCTCATTATGGAGGAAGCTGAGGAAAACTCATGCAGGTACAAGGAGAACATTTAAACTCCACAGGTGCAAAACCGCTGCACCACCATCCCACCCAGTGTGATAAGCAACTTAACTGTGGTATTGTACTTTCAATTGAATTTTAAAGAGCTCAAAGCTTTCTGAGCTTTCGGCTCTAACTTCCACATGCAGGTCACGTGATGACCCTTAAACCAGCCTACTGAAGAGGACCAGAACTTCTAATCTCACAAAACTAGGCAGTAGAGCGTTGAGATTATGTCATTATATTTTTTGCATATACTATTCCCAAAGGTTAAGAATAAGTATTCATGCTCCAGTGCCAGTGTATATTCAACATCCAGAGTGTTGGTAACTTTTATCTCAGACTTTATGTGTGTTAACCACGTCTGCAGAACTTCAGACTTCCTGGTGTGACAGTCCATATCATTTTACGTGCATATTAATGAATTTGACATAGGTCTATTAAAGGTACCATGAATAATAATCATGCAAATTTAGGATACTCATTACATATGTATTACATGAGTAGCAGGTGGGGTAATTTGAGTAATTTGTGGCTATATGCAGATATTGGGATGATGGACGGTGTCTGAAGAAGACAAGCTGAGCCGGTCAGTGGATCTACTGCAGAGTAAGGAGAATTTAGGCTCATCATAAAAGATTTCTCCTTGCCTCTTATTTCACTTGGACATTTTTATGTTTTTTTTATTTTCTACCTCATTGCAGCCGTGAGCTGCCTCCTGATTTACACACACTGCCAGTGAAGCTCAGAGGCCCCGAGAGATGGTGCCCTCTACCCCTCCATTTTTCCCCCCTTCTTTCTCCACCCTATGTCGTCTTCTCACTGCCACCACTGGCAGTTTCTCTATTCACTGAAATGGGTCTGACCAAAGAGCTCCCCCTCTACTCGTACCTCATCCCTAACAAGACATTTTGTCTGGACGGGTTGTTATTTACACATGATCTTGTGACACACAAAGGGCTCTGTTCCCCTGTGCCAAGACACAAATGCATGCAAAAATGTACTACATCTCTCTCTCTCTCTCTCTCTCCCTCTCTCTTTCTATCTCAAGCTATCAGCTCATCTGTTGGTCTATCTATGCACTGACACTCGTTACAAACAGACGTGCTTTTCCTTTACATTTTTGCAGTTTAAAGAATTTGTACTTCCACTAATATAGCAAACCTGCAGCCGGTGGCCTTGAAGGCATTTTGTATGAGAAACAGTACAAAAACAGCCTGCTCCCATGTCAGTGAAAGGACAACACGAGTCTGCATGGGTGTGAACTGATTTCAAGTAAAAAAGACTGAAATTATTTTGTTTCTTATAAACTCAGTTTAATGAGTTCACCCACTAAACTCAGCTATTCATTGATCACCTCATTAAAAGTCCTAATTGATCAGTTTTGAAGAACTCGCTCAAAGCACTTAGGCTGTATACAGCCATGTTTAAACATGCACTCATCGATGCTTTAGTATGTATGGCTACACTTTAAGTGCTTTATCTACCTCACATCAATGTCCAGTTAAACTAATATGCATGTTTTGCACTGAGGGAGGAAGGCTACACAGGCGCAGGGAGAACATGCAAACTCCACACAGGAAGGCCCCACCCAGGGAAGAACCTTCTTACTGTGTGGCAACAGGGCAGCCACTGCACCACTGTGTTGCCCAGTATATACATATGGGGCAAACTGTATGTAGTTATGCAACAAGGCTATTCTCATGCTCTGCTGACATAAAATAAATAATAAAAAACAAACAAACAGTAGATGACAAAAAAATATAAAGCATCATAATACACTGAACACCCTGGCTGTAAAATTTGTAGGCATATGTTCCAATGTGTGAATCAAAGTTATTTTTCCCCCATTGATTAATGAGTATTTGTGATTATATATGAACAAATACAGTTGCTGTTCTAACACAAAGTCCATTCTTATCATACATCTGTTTTTGAGCTGAACAAACCAAAGGAAACGTCTAATTTTACACACTGCATTATTTCAGGAAATTACCAAGCAGTGATCTCAGCTTTCTTTCCCTCCCTCAAGCCCATGTGTTCAAGGCAGAGGAGCTAGTTTCATGCTGATCAGCTCTGATTCTGGGAGATGGAAAGCTGGTGCATGCCTTGGTACAGTGATCACGCTGATTCCCAGTAATTGCTACATCCACACACCAACAGGCAACACCATTTGGAGGGGAAATAGCAGGTTTACCTATGCATAGCTGAGAAAAGGTAAGGCTGCGAGGTTTGATGAATGATGGATTACCCATGTCAGCTCATTTCCATCTGTGACATTTGAGGGACACAGAAAAATGTTCCAGCCTTGAGGAAAAGTTGTATTTATTTTTTACTTTTTTGGCCAGACAGAGGGTAGGTTTGGCTTTTAAATGCGCACATGTGCGCGCACACACACAAACACACAGACGAAGAAGCAAAGAGGCATGCACAGCTGCAAGGACAGATGTAACATCTGAAAAATCCTGTTTTGGCTGTCAGCTTGTAGAATTTTTGTGGCCCACAGTAAATCAGCACTAACTATTGGCATGAAATGTGGAAGACCTTGAAAACGTTCAGTTTCTTATTAACACTTAAGTTAATCCCAGGCTCCCGGATCTGCCTGTAGTGAATAACAAGCCATATCACCAGCTTGTGCTGTTGTCATATCACCAATAATGTATATTCCTGGTATCGTTTTGTTTAGGCATCACCCCCTGTCGGCTGGCAATGCAGCTGGCTTTCTCTGATATCGACTCATCCTGGTTCAACAGCGTTGCAGTCACAGAGATTTAATATCTCAAATGGTGCTGAGCTTCTATTGCTACTAATGGATTCTGTATAATGTGGCACTTAAAATGCATGAGCAGGCTCTGATTTATCTGTAATTTGCCTCCACTGGAGCATATCTCCCTCAATTCTTCCGTTTGTTTTTAGCTTTGTAGACATACCCTGATTGGGATTTCATATTGTTACATGTTTGACAGTTTGGTTAATTTGAAAACATAAAATGTTTATTTTTGCTTATTGTGATTCTGTGTTAATTACAAATCAGAGGGAGTAGCAAGTCAAGCATGTGATCATAGACATTAGATGTGGTTTATTTGAGCTGTTGTGGCAGAAAGACATGCTGACTCGGTCTGAGGCAGATGGGTCTCTCCCAGAGGGGCTATTTTCATTTATTTGATCTTCTACTATTTTATGTGTCAAACAATAAGCATACTAATTAGATTACGCTGAGTGAGAGCATTGGTGGAGGGAAAATGAAATTTCATCTTGTGCTTCTCTGGTTGTCCAGCTAAAACTGACTCAGAAATCAGCGCTTCATTTAACCTCCCACTGGTTTCACTCCATCTGACCGCACTGGGGGGTCACACGCATTGCTGCTAGCAATTGATCTGACAGGTTTAAATGTTTCATTGTTGTCCTGGTAGCAGAATTGCTGACAGGCTAGGCTCAAGGTTAACAGCCAGTGGATTAGAGTCACAAACCATCAAATGATGGGTCAATATTCCTGAAAAGATCAAATTAAAACTAACAAAGGAAGTTACAACGCTCCATGACTTCTTTCCTTTTACATTTTTAGCATCTTTAGTAAATTCATACATTTGCATGTCAAGGATTGTAGCACAGATCTCAATAGTTTCATAAATAGTATGAAACTGATGAGGGTCTAAAATGTTTTCATATGACTGCCTTTCCTAATTAAGTTCATGGTGGGGGAATGCGAAAAAGCAAATGCCATTATTTGTTTATCTATCTTTTATTTTTGGTAAACAAAATAGGATTTAAATACCAAATCACTGGAATTTATTTATAAAATACCTAAACAATCCCCATAATGTTGAAGCTTTAACTTGAAGAATTCCTTCAAAATTGACATGATGCAGTGTGGGTAACATTGCAATGCACTTCTTAAATGTGTGTCTATCAGAGTCACAAGTCAGGTATAATTTGACTTGTTCGCATTTGAGTTGCTTCTCTGGAATCTGTTTGTAAGAAGGTCAGTAAAGCACATCAGTAATAGATGTTTTTTTTTAATTAAGTGGGAAATTGTGAGAAATGTTTATATGTTTGTACTCAGACCTCTGCAACACTGGCAGAAAAAAAATATACTAACCACACTTCAAGCATAGGTTATGGTTACATGTACATACATTGTACTACTATAGGCGCAAATAAATGCACAGATACACATCTCCCCATTTGAGATTGGTGGGCTGTCTGTTGTCCAAAACGCTTTGCTGCTCAGTGTGCTTAAGATTATGTCACCTCTCTGTTTCTTCTAACATAAGCCTACTATCCGTTCCCCTTCTGAACTTACTGTGAATCTCACAGCTGCTGCAGAGGAGAAAAACAAAACAGCGAATCTAACGAGTACTGCCGATATTTCAGTTTTTCCAGTCCCATTAATCATCATTACATCTGCAAAAAATAAATAAATAAAAGCACAGTGTTGCTCACTGTGGGAGCACACGTTTGTGTTCACTAAACACACATGAACAGACACATTGAGATGTGACTGTAGTAAGCGAGCTCACACTAACACAAAGCAAAGGAGACAGATAGAAAGGGAGGCTTGTCAGTGCAGCTGGCATTTTGTTCAGCAGGGAGCAATGTAGCCTGTCTACCTGATAGCCCTCTCAGACAGGAGCAAGTCCATTGGGATCCCACAGGACCTCCTACCAGCCACACACCTGACAAGGGGGCTGTCTAAAAACTCTGCAGAGACCCTATTACACATGTCATACTGCTAAGCACTGCAGTGGCCATCGGATGACAAGCTTCCCATACCCTTCACTTGATTGGGAGTGGAGAGAGAGAGAGAGAGAGAGAGACAAAAGGCTGTCCCTGCACACGAATGCTCTAACACACAGTTTCAGTCTCAATGACCAAAATTCAAGCATGTTTATGAAGCAGAGACTTTACAAACGCATTGCTGTTACAACACTGCCATCTTCAGGCAAATCGTTGATACAACTTTGTATCTATTCAGAGAACCTAATAACACTTTACGGAAATACATAAAGGTACAATAGATATGTAATATACATGAGGTACATTTTTAGTACTAGTCACTGTGCAAATTTCAAACTAAAACATCTCATCAAGAGCATAATAAAGTATGACATTTTTCAATAAATGAAATAATTAAGACCAGTCATGTGAAGTGCAGGACAGAGTAAGTGGTAGCTTTCTCTTTCACTTATCCAAAATGTTTTATGGGTACACAGACGCCAACATTCTGCCAGTGGTACGAAGATGATGTTTTTATGTAGAACGAGACAAGCAGCTTAGCCCTTCGTCCTAGCTGGTTCCCATGAGATCAGGGGAAGAAGCTGACACATCTTTAATCCTGTGTCCTGAATCCCTACCCTCGGAGCTGGAAAGACATGGACATGGAAAGATGATGGGATGAAAATTTAGTGACTTAGGCAGAGGGATGTAATGTCAGTGAGTGCATACTTAAACATTTATTTGGTCTTAGTGAAACTGACCAATAGACTTTCAATTCTATTCATGCGGTGAGATGAGTAAAACATTTTACTACCTATCTGAGTCAGAGTCACAGGAAAATTTGAGGTTATTCTGCAGATCCTCCTCTGAGTGGAATCTCCGGAGGCCGCAGCGCTGCACAGCCTGAGTCACAGAGTAGTGTGTCCTTCCAGCAGCACAGGCCTCTATCATAGGCATGCTAAGCTGCGACTGCAGGAAAAGGTGTAGGCAACTGTCGGACAGCAGCAGAGGGTTCTGAAGGACTCTGAAAAAGATTGGGAGCGTAGACGCTTTAAAACTGTGCTCAGTATTACCTCTGGATATGAAAGAGGCAGTCATGTGGTCCTGTGTTGTTTGCACACCAGTTGTGCAATGTTTTCGGGTGACAAGGTCAAAGCTCATAAATGTATTGATCTTTGAGGTGTCACGTACTGTTCCAAAAATTTCTGGAGCCCCTTCATTCGATCGGTGATTTGCCGAGCATTGTTAAGACTGAAGAAAGGGTTTTTGGGGGGGAGCTCTGGTAGATGTACCCTGCAAAAACACAACAACAACATGTCAGGAATAACTGAGCACATTACTTTCAACATGAACACCAAAAGTGAGATGTTAATTTCAGTTAAGTTCAGTGAATGAACTTACATTAACAATGAATTTGCCTGCAATTTTCGCCTGAGCCATACAAACTCACTGTATCTTCTTCTCACGCGTGAGATCTTCTTGGTGAAGCACACGCTGTCAGTCTAAAACAGGACACCCCAGAGTCACACACACATCACAGTAAGCTACTCTGGATGAATAAATAGAGATTTGAGTAACTCTCTTAAGTATTTTACTTACATGTAAACAAATTTCATAGTCTATGTAGGCGTGCCAGAAGTCATTCTTTTGTATCCGTGGGTCCCGTACCCAGACACTGATGACCTGCTGCATGGAGAAGGCAGGGCAGAGACTGAAACACTGAATTGAATGTACTGTGCTGTGAAAAAGGGAAGGATTATATTGACAAATAGAGGAAGTACAATGACTAACACCACAAGAACCAGGATAGGAAAATCCAACAGAGAATAGGTTTGTACCTAGTTTGTACGAAAAAAAGGTTATTTTCAAAGTTGTGCCACAGTTTAAGCCTAACATGTGACTTCTAAAATGTCTTTTTTTCCCTCCACAATCCATCAGATTTACAAATTAAAATCAGACTTACCTGATTCTTCATGCTGTCAGTTTCTTCTCTCATGATCTAAAAGGTTAAATCTCATTAACCTGATAGACAATGCTGTGTTTAGCTTCACACTGGTGTCTTTTATTTCCACCTTTACTGTTATGGAGCAAAGGTTTCAAAATAAAGTCACAAGACTGATATAAGCTCCTCCCTGTAACTGTCAACTCAGCAAAACTGACCTTAACTAAATCGGAAGTCTTGTTTGATAGCGTGTGTTGGCATAGATATAAGAAATCTGTCACAGTTCCAGTAAGTCCATAATTTGTTAGATGCAATTGGTGTAGTTTTGTGTTTGTACATCATCACAATGGATTTTAAATCAAAATATGGTTGAAGTGCAGACTTTCAGCTTGAATTCAAAGGGTTTAACAAAAGTTCACCATTAACTGTTTATGAATTGCAACCATTTTTTACACCCCCATTTTCAGAGTCTCAAAATTTACTGCAAGCTGTTTCATGGACAGGTGAGGCCTGTTACTTTGTTATTTCATGACAAGTGAAGCAGACATAATATCTGAAGTTGATTCAAAGTGTTAAATTTGTATTTTATAGCTTTTCACTGCAATTTTAAATATGAGATCCAAATAACGCAAGGGAGGGAGGCCATCATTAGGCTGAAAAACCAAAATAAACCCATCAAAGAGAAAGCAAGAACTTTAAGAGTGGCCAAATCAACAGTCTGGTATGTTCTGAAAAACAGCTCAGGAACATCAAGAGGCCTGAAAAACCACAGAAGACAACAAATGGATGCTACTATAGCTCACCTGGTTGAGCAGGTGACCTATATGCCAAAGGCTACTGCAGAAGCCTGGGTTTAAGTCCACCCTAGAACATTTTTGGTGTGTAACTCGTCCCACTGTCTCCTGACTTTCCTGTCCACTCCAATAAAGGGTAAAAAAAAAAGACAACTAAAGTCTATGATGACATATTTTTTTCCATGGTTAGGAAAACAACTTCACAACATCCAACCAATCAAGAACACTCTTGAGGAGGCAGGCACATCATTGTCAAGGTTTGCAATCAAGAGACGCCTTCACAAAGAGGGTTTACAACAAGACGCATGTTCAAATACAAGAAGGCCAGATGAGTTTACCATAAAACATCTAAAACAGCCTAAACAGTTCTAGAAAAAAATTCTTTGGATAGATAAACTCAAGATTAACTTGTACCGGAATGATGGGAAGAGAAAAGTATGGAAGCAACTCATGATCCACAGCATACCACATCATCTGTCTTGGTAAAAGTAGTGCTATGGCTTTGCCATGCATGGATGTCAGTGGTACCAGGTCACTAGTGTTTATTGATGATGTGACTACTGATAGAAGCAGCAGTATGAATTGTGAAGTGTGTAGGGCTATGCTCTCTGCTCATATTCAGCCAAATGCTGCAAAACTGAGCGGACAGCACTTCACAGTGCAAACTGAAAATGACCCAATGACCGAAAGTCAAAAGACCCAGAAACAAGCAGTAACTGAAGGTGACTTCACTAAAGACCTAGCTGAGCCGCTCAAGGGAGGAAATGCAGCATCTGGTGAAGTCCATGGGTTCTAGACTTCAGGCAGTGATTGACTGCAAAGGATTTTCATCCAAGTATTAAAAATAATCCTTCTATTCAAAATTATGTCAGTTTGTCCAGTTAATTTTGAAAATGAGGACTGTGTATAAAAATGGCTGTAATTCCTAAACAGTTTTATCCAGTCGTTTCTGGAAAACCTCTTTGTTGTGTCTTTGTTCAACAAATTATGGACCTAACTTTGTAGCACATTTAATGCCTGTAAATTAAAAAGGATCATCTCATATTCGTGTTTTTTTTTTTAAATCAGTATGATTAATTTTATTTCAGTAATGTCTCCACCTCATAATGTGAGAAATATGATCAAAGTGAATCGAGACACAAAAAGTGTCACAAAAGGTTTCATTTATTCACAGACTTCACAGATCCATGGTCAACAGTTACAGTAGTTCAGTAGCAGATGTGTTTTAGGAGGTTTAAGGTTCAGCTGAGTGTCCCACAGCAGTCATGGGAGATATGTCAAGTCAGGACAATGCCAGCAGGATACAGGTATAAAGTATATAAAGTACACATAACTGTTTAATTACAGTCAATGAATGCCCTATATGACTGGACAGTCTCATATCTAAAGTGCTACGTTTAACAATCGCCTTACACATTTATGGTGCACAAAAGTTAGTTCCAACATGTGAAAATCTCATTAGATTTACTCAAGAAATTGTAACGATCTTTTGAAGAATTATACAGGGCTTCCCTTTGGATAAATGCACCAAATATTTAAATCATTTTGAAAGATTCTAATTCAATAAACATGAGAAAACAACATCAGATTTACAGCAGATGACTGAAATCATGGGAATTTCCGATGGGCAACATTTTTTTTTTAATATATTTAACATCAACCACAAGGGTCATAAACAGATACAGTAAAGGCTGAGGTGTCTATAAACACCTCACACAATACAAGTTCAAACAAGAGGCATTCCAACAACAGGGCTACAATCTTCAGCTCTAATCAAAAGCTACATAGACTGAAGGTATGGACTTCAACAGCAGTTAGCCGGCTCTGCCAATATAGTGTTGCTGTACAGGATGTAAAGCACACACTAAAAAAATCACAGGCCCCTCCCAGTGTAAGATACTGGCATCTAAACAGGACTATAAATACTAAATTACTCAGAACAAAACAAAACACGTCCACAGTGATCGAGTCCGCTACATGATGACACGGAAAAAAAGCTGCAACAGGTTAGTCTGACCTCAAATCAACTGCTCTAGCCAAAGTTTAGCTTGAGCCTCCATCACAGTGTCCTCAAAGTCACAGTGACCTTTTTTGAGCACCACGAGGCAGAGAGCACTTAAAATCCATCACCGCTGAGGATCTCGCACCTGCTAGAGTCTGAAACTCCACCTGCAGGGGGATGTGATTTCACACAGTGCGCTTCTGATGCCAGCTGAAGGAGGACATTTGATGGAGGCTAAAACTAAGCTTCAGATGAGAGCACAGCTGTTTATCAGTTCTCCTCTGCACACAACCCACACACATTTTTACTGCTCGTCGTCGCCGCAGTGCCAGGTCAGCTTCTGCTCGTAGAAGTCGATGACCACCTGGGGACATCTGGCGCTTGCTTCACGGGCCGGCAGCAGGGCAACGTCATCTGAGTTTTTCCTGTGGGGATACGCACAGCAGAAGGAAAACACTGAAATGGCCTCTCACTTTTAATGCATGTAAAATGTTTCAACAGAAACAAATATTTCGGCCAGTTTTTTTTTTTTTTTTAATGGAGGAGGAAAGGGTAAGGGGACAATCACATTTTATTAAAGCAGTCACTCTTGGATTACTGTTGTGACATTATCTAATAAATATCCCTTTTAAAGGGGGCGCTACACCTATTTAGTGTTGCATTTACACAATTAAATATCACAGTTTCATATTACAGAAAGACACTTGGAGGTTTTCCATAATTTTAGGCTTTTGCAAGGGCAATTGGTGAGCACGTTCCCTAACAAAGCCAATTCCCTTTTCTCCCTTCCTTTGGGCCGTGTCCAATTTCGCCACCATATTCATTAAATTTAGCCAGTAATTTTCTTGCACTGCACTGAAATAAAATGTACTGGTACCAGTTTTGATGAACAAGGGTGATGTGCATGAACTGCACTGTGGACGTGCACATCAATCATACCATGAACATATAGGAAAGAGATGCTGAAGCTAGGTTAGGAGGATAGGAGCAGTATGGCTTCATACTGAGAAAAGAGCACTAGAGACACAGTGTCTGCTTTGAGAGTTCTGATGCAGATGTGTAGACAGAGGAGGTCAGAAGGAGTTGCACTGTGTCTTTGTGGATCTGGAGAAAACATGAGATTGTGTGCCAGACAAAGTCAAGATGGTTTGGATATGTACGGAGGAGGGATAGTGGATATACTGTGCAAAGGAAGATGAAGATTGGGCTGCCAGGCAGGAGGAAATGAGGAAGATCACAGAGAAGATTTATGGATGTAGTGAAGGAAGACATGCAGATTGTGGGGGTGACAGAACCGGATACAGGGGATAGAATTAGATGGAGGCAGACGAAGAAGAAGAGGAAGAACTCTTGCTGACAGGGAAACAAAAGGCCCTAAACATGTACCGGTTGCTTTTTTTGTTGGTGGAGGAAAAGTATGAAAAAAACAAAAACTGAGCCGTTTGCTTAAGGAACCAGTGAGTAGCAATGTATGACTCTGGCAGCTTATCATATCATTGCAGTGCTTCTTTAAATGACACTGAAGTTCTGGTAATATTCAGAATTTTATGGCGTGTTTGTTTTCCGGAGCCCTCTAACCTCTAGCCCTAAACACGAGCACATCTTTACGCTCAAACCTCCAGGTTTCTATCAAAAAAAAAAAAAAAAAATCATAATCTGCACCAAGGACAACTCCTTTTTCTCAAACCTAAATACTCCTTCAAGAGCCTAAAAAAGACTTCAACCAACCGTTTTACAGACTGTGTTGTAATCACAGTGACTAATACAAAGCCCTGTGTGTGAAAAGACAAAAAATTCCTCTTTACAGCTGCAGCTGGCCACTTGATAATCTGATGTTATTCTTATTGTTATTCATCAACTCAAGGACAACTATATTAAACACACCTTTACAATATGATATAATTCAAAATAACATTTCCTTCATAAAGTAACTAAAGTCGTACTTAGTGTTGCAGTTTTTCTGGACCCCAGGATACTCTGGCACTCACGCGTGTAAATCAGGACAAAAATTAAATAAATACAAAACGATGTAAGCCAATCACTTGAAGCTTCGCAAAGGCAGATGTTGGCAGAGCTGTTGTTCAAGACAGCATTTGATAGTCCAGGATAACACAGTTAAGGGCTCCTGAGGCTATAACTTAATGGTCGTGTGTAATGATAAACCCAAAGCCCATCTGGTCCCTACAATCTGTTACTAGTAAGGTGTCAGGTGGTCAGTGCCAATGTCCAACTTCACTTCTCGAGTAAATCATCAAACATAAAAAATGTAGGGAAAGTGAAGAGTTTCCCACATAGCAACAGCAACAAAAAGATCAAGCACCCTCTTACTTTGCTGTAGATTTAAAGATATAGATTGTGGGTTTAAACAGTTACATTTTTTCACATTTAGCCAAGTGCTGGCATTTATTCAAGGACAGAGTGAAGAGGAAGGAGCAGGGTCACCATTTGACTAGGAACATGAGCTCTCCCTTTCTGTCCGTGGAGCCGATGATGCATTCAGGCTCAAGGTAAGTACTGAGGTCACTGGGAGAGTCTGACTGCTCATCATCTGGCCGAAGGACGCTGTTGTCAGTCTTCATGGCCTGAGCCTGCTGCTGAGACTGCATGCAGGACTGAAAGGACAAAATAACAAAAGGCAAAGTTCAAAGTTGCAGCAGAAATTTCCAAGAAACAGGAGGCTTTTGAGCTGGGGCATTTTGTTTTTACTACACACACATTGTGAAAACGAGGAAATTTAACTGGTTTCATTTTCAGGGGTTTTGCACAACTAACCAACTTCACATGGCTTTTAGTTTCGCATTCAGCCTTAAACCAAGAAGTCAGGTGACTCCAGTACAGCTTCAGTCTACAGCTAAGGGGAAATGCTACTACCAACGTTAATGTTCTCTACACAAAAAGACTTCTATTTCTTTTTTCAGATTTAGCTGCAGAAGTTCTGTAAATAACAATGGAAACATACAGACATAGATATTCCAAACCGTCAAAATTCCTCACATACTCACAATTTCTGTCTCCTCCTCTGCCATTTCCTCTTTGGGAACAAACTCTTGCTCGGTTTGCTCGTCTTCATTCTCCTCTGAAAAGTGGGCGTTTCTCAGGAACTCCTCAATGAGTTCAGGACAGTCTAGGTTGTCCTCGGGCTCCCATGTGTTTTCTGCACTGTGAATACAGTCAAACCGAGGAAAGAACAACATTGTACTATGAACGGGTTAAACAACAAATGCGCGCAAACGACTGGTTCTGCAACATCTCACTCACTCAGTGAAGCCTTTCCACTTCAGGAAGTACTCCACTCTCCCATTCAAGATTCTGCGGCGAATTATTTTTTCAACCACAAACTCCTGGACAACTGTAGTCTCCTCAGTCTTCCTCTGTTTGGCAGTCTGCTTCTTTCTCATTCTGCCGTGAGAATAGAGGATAAGCAAATGAATGAAGGCCAGGGCATTCACAAGAACAAGAACAGGGAGGGTTGGTTCCCCCCCCCTTCTCTTTGTTTGTTTGTTAGTTAATAACCACATTGGACTCAGGAAAAGCCACTTTTATCTCGCTGGTGCTGGGATTTTGCAGCACGACATGGCAGTGGCGATTACTCTGCTGTGCCGTTCAGACAAAGATCCGCACACTTATTATAGCACTCCACCTGCTGTTTCTTTCGGGTGATGGTGCGTCTTTAGTACAAAACGCAACATGTTAGTATCACCGTGAGTATCGTCCACTCGGACAGCTTAGTTACGAGCATATTTAGCAGACAGCAGCCCGAAACATGAGTGAAAAACGTGCCTTAGTGACGCATTAGACGCTATAATGAACAATATACACGTACGCTTTCGGTGTTTACTTAATCTCGGTGGACAGCCTGCTGCGGTGCCGCTCGGCTCTGCTTTGTGCTTATCGCTGGAAACAACATGCACACAGCGCCAGTGACGCTGCTTTGAGTGCAAATGTGTCGGACGGCGTGAGTAAATGAACGAAACAACTTTTCATGAATGAGTTAAAATTAAAGATGGCCGTTGATGCTCGGAGGAAGTGGTTGCCAAGGGAAAAGGTCATGCCAGGAAAACCGGGAGGAGACGACGGGGACGCGCACAGCACCGACCAATCAGACAGCAGTCCGCTCGACCGTCCCAGTCCAGCGGCCCGGAACAGCCCCGCCACCCATGGGCGTCAGTGGGGTATGACACTTGGCGTATCTCAAAGGGATTGTGCCTTTGTTGCAGGTTTAATTTAATTTAATTTAATTTTATCTCGTTGGAAGCAATTAGGCAGTCTCATATGTTTTGGGAGCCATAATAAATAAACAAATAAATACATAAATAAAAAGAAAAATCATTATGGTGCCAGCAGATTCACGTAATTTCATTCCAAAGGGATTTGTGTCGCCTCCCGAGATCGTACCGGGGATCTTTTGCTGGTTAGTCGAACCTCTTTAGTTTTATTTGATATAAGTACTTCATGTATTTACATTTTGTGTCACATGCGATTATTCCACTACACCTAAATACTATCCACCGTTGCAGTTTAAAAGATACAACAGTAGGTATATAAGTAGTTATAATTAATATAAATTATCGATGAAAATAATTTATTGAATTGCCCCATTTTGCATTATTGAAAACGTTTAATATGAATATTAATAGTTATTTTTCCCCCTACTAATTAATAGAAATCCTAATGCAAAAAAAAAAAACAAAAAAAAATTGCTTGTAACGGAGTGTTGATTTGGCTGCTTTCAGTGCTGTAGACACACTGGGCTTTCTCGAAGGAGCTCTGCTCCCCTCAAACTCTGAAAACGTACTGTTGAAATCACAGGAAAAACAGCCTTTGGGAGATTTGACTGACAGTTTCCCTTTAGCCAATGAGAAAACCCAGAACTGCTGATTGGCCAAATAAGTACCCCCCCCACACCCCTTCCCCTCACACATATACACATACTCATCCACATACACACACGCACACACCCCACAGCCCTCCCTCCAGAACAAGCCTTTCCACTTCCCTTTCCAGCACTTACTCCACACTGTTTTCTGAAACACCACTGGGGGACGCTGCCAGCCTGCATTGGACTAATGGCATTGCACCGGTACCTCGGTTAACCACTGTGAACGGGACTGCGCAGAATACGCAGTCGCTACTGATACCATTTCATTCTCAAGGCTGGATTATACAGCACTTGGCGCATCTGATCATAAAGTTATGCATATGCATAAAATTATGTACTATATAAAAAATAAAAAAACACTACAAAAAAAAAAACACGCACAGAGATTTTATAGTTCTGTTTGTTTTCCAGTGTGAAAATCTGGGATAGGTCTTTGGGATATGATCAAAAGTAGTTTCAGTTTTCAGGTTTCACTTACAAGGCTGACAGAGGCCAGTATGAAAGAAGAATGTGGTATATATTGTCTCCAGAAAGGCAGGCAACAGGAGGACAGGTTCCAGGTCTTACAGAAGCAGCTAGAATTATTTAGTAATTTGGACCCACCACCTATGTCCTTTATGCAGTGAAAACTTTTAAATGAGCTAGTTGGTATTAATTTAATGAATTGTAGATTCTCTATTGATAAAACCAAGGAATGCTGCTGTTTTCTCCCTGTTTAACTATTAACACTGTGTTGAAGATACTCTGAAAAATGTAATTATATTTTGTCTCCCCATCCCCAGCTACAAATGCACCACTATTTCCACGCAAGTTTATGAGCAGAGAACCTTTTGTTGTTGTTATCTGAACTTAGACCCCCCCCCCCACCAACTCACATTGTTGCACATTTTCAGTTTGTACATTGAGATATAATTATAGTAATAAGGGTCGATCATTTTCAGAGTCTTTGTTAATACTTATATAATATTATTATTGTAGTTAATGATCATATAAGAATAACTGCAGAGCAGGGATTTGAGGGGTGGCCATGTTGTGAAACATTATTTTGGCTGTATTTTTTATAACCCCTTAAGTTTGCAGTTTACAATTTATACACCCTTTATGAGGTGCGCTTTATTAAAAGCGTTTTTCACAGTTTTCATAGAGCCACACCATCCTTACTATACATCTTTTTCCTGTAGGGATCCTGTACGGAGTGTTAGTTCACTGAGACACTGAGGCAAGACATGTGTTGGTTATCAGCCAAATGACTTGCTTTTGACCTCTGACCCCTTCCTGTCTTCTCTTCTGGGGTTTTTGCAGTAGTTGCCATAGTAACTGAACAATTAATAGGGTTGAGCTGTTGCCGCAGTCCCAAGAATGGTAGTAATGCATGCAGTTAGATCCTGTCTAGATTTACTACCATATAGATTGTTTTTAGGGAAAGCAGGTAGAGCAGGTTATTTCAGCTTTTGGAACACAAATATCAAAAACGCAGAACTGACATTAACAACTTTTCCCCAGGGAGATTTTTTTTCACCACTTTTAATTAATTGCCAGTGACGATAGAGACATTAAGAGAGAGTAGGTGAATGAAATTGACCCTCAAACAGTGCAGTCTAATGTTATGGGTCTTAACCACTATTCCACCACAACACACAAATCATATATGGACTAAAAAATCACCAAGAAACACTTGCATAACCATCTGTTTTCAATAGTCATGGAAAAGTCAATACAATTTATCAGCCCTTGGATTACAGTAGTTAGATTTAGGTGACTACTGGCAAATCTGAGCTGTTATATAAACATTTATTTTATGTCTTTCACATATTTGCAATTTAAATAATGTTACTACAGGCAATAATTAAGTGATTTGAGGCCTTTCTGGTGCCTTAAATGCAAACTGACTGAACTCAAAATTGACCACGGTACTAAAAATGAAATACAGATGTTGATGAAATTACATGCTCTAGTGTACAGGGTGAAAAGATATATTGCCTTATGCTGTCATCCCTTAAATCTACTAACTTCCCTCGCAGACAAACACATTCCTCACACCCACTGTGAATGGAGCCCTAATACAGATGGGGCTTGAGAGCCATTCTGCCAGAGCAGAAATTAGTCCAGATGGCTGGATCCTGCTGTGAGGGGCTGCGGATGGAGTGAGTAGTTGTGTGTGGCTCAGGACTGGCCTGAGTGGACTCTTTTCACATGGAGGGCCCCTGGCGTTCCCTCAGTTTCCTCAGTTCCAGCTCTGAGGCTCTCGGGTTACAACCAGGGTGAAGGAATTCACGTTAGTCCGGGTGTTTTTATCTGGTTGTATAAGGGACTGAAACTAGTAAAATTTTGCTAAAGGCAGAACTGTTTAAAAAGAGATCTGAATAAGTGGATTACTGGCTGATTCACTGATTGAATAACTGACTGCACATTTGTAAAGCACTTTCCTGGACATCATTTTTACATGTTATGCAAACACAGATTCTTTACAAACTCTCCCTCCTCAGCATGAACCATCAGCACCTCCATCGGCTTCACAAACTGTCTTCAGATCATATTCAGAGTCACATACTAAGTTAATCGGGTACTGCATGACAGGCTCCAGTGCAGTTTATGTCCTTGACATTTATACAGCAGTGGCAGAGAGAAAAGAAACTTTTCATGAGTAACAGATGACATCGAACCACAGACCACCTGGATTTGCTTGAGGAAATCTGTCTCTTGTTTCAGAACATTTATGGTGCCTCAAGATACTTTCCTCTGTGTTATTCTATACCTGGCACTGCAGGGCCAGTCTTTGTGAGTTACTGGGAATGAATACACTAGGAATGCATCTTCAAAGTATGCATTACACTATGGGTTTCAATTAGGCAAGAAGAAATTAATATAGCATAAATGTATGTGATTATAACTACTGTTCAGTTAAGAATGGTCAACTAAAAACCAGCACAGACAGAAAGAATTTCAATTACTTAAGGTAAAAATAATCTTGCATGCTGAACTTGATCTCGCAGGAAGTGCAACTCAATTTTTTCTGTTGCAGATCAATTAGTAGTAAGTTTAGTAGAAAAGAAAGAATCAATCTTTGAATGTCTCAAAGGAGTGTAGTTTACACACTGTCATCAAAGTGCCAAATGGTAAAAATCAGATACAGATAGCATGACAGATATTTACTTTGGTTACACAAATATTATGTAGGAGTAGGTAATGGATAATAGGTATTGATTTGTATATAACTGGACATGAATAACTTGAGCTTATATAAAATTATAGTACAGAATATTACTAACTGACTAGGCAGCTCATTCTCTTTCTCTTGAAAATACTTTCTTTAAAGATAGAACACATTTTGGGGTCAACTTGAAAGAAACGCAGATGTGAAATGTAAAAGTGAGGTCAGAGGTCAAACGTGACATGCTATTTGGATGCAAACTATAATGTGATATTTAGAAAACCCATACACCAGTATCATTTCCTAAATGTTGCCAATACAAACAAAGGCAGTAAAATTTAAAGTATAGTTTTAAAGATAAAAGACATTTTATAAAAGTTTGGCTTTAGTTGACCCTGAAGAAGAGGTCAGAAGTCCAAAGTAACATGATATTTAGAATCTCCATATAACAGTCCCTACATGACTATATGCTGTTAATACAAACAACGACACATTCACACACACTATCAAAAACATAACCTACTTGGCAGAGGTAATAGGAAAACAACAGCAAAAATAAAAACTCAGGGAAAAACAAACAATAGGCTGGATTGCACCTGATGAACAAAGAATAAAGCTAAAAGTAGTCCTTTATTCTTTGTTCTGTGCTGGCATTTTAAGTAAGTAGTTTCTACCATTGGTTTCATACTGTATGTGCCTATTTGGAAAAGTCAGAGGTCAGCTCTTTGCAGTACTCCAAATAAGTGATGTAATCTTTGGAGAGATAATAAGTCTTGATATCTGCTTCAACTCCCTCATATCCATGAACTGGAGTCTGTCCCTATCAGTCAGACATGATCTATAAATTTTATCCAAACTAATAAACAATAATAAACTGAACTCTTGCCACATTTTAGAATTGATGACTAAGAGAGAAGTACTTTCTGATGAAGACCAAAAAATAATGAGTATTATGTATTATGTAATAAGTATTATGAATCCTGAACTGAGGGAGAAGGAAAAATCAGACAGTTAAAGTGGTGCTGTTGCCAACTTAAACTGGTGCTCACTTCATCACATGTGCCGCTTTTCTGGAAGATTCCACCCCACAATGCATAGTCCATTGGATCTTGTAACATTGTGATTGACAGGTGAATGGTACCAGTGACAAGCAACTCCCATTCCCCCAGGACCCAATGTGGCACAAAGTGAATGGATAGGAGTGGTAGGAAAATGGATCGCCTTTGAACCTAAAAGGAATAATTCCCCATTCTTCAACTCCTTCTTTTTACTCCCACTCTCTCTCTCTCTCTCTCTCTCTCTCTCTCTCTCTCTCTGTGCCTTTCTTCTCTCATTTTTTCCCTTTCTCTGTGCTGTGTTTTGTTGCCCTTCTGAGCTTTGTGGCTGACGATGACCTGGGAAAGGGTAAAGTGTGAATAAAGTTGCAGTAATTTCAAAGAAGCACCCACTCAGCTCATGCCTGACTTGAAAACTGAAGCCTTAAATAAGACGACTTTGTATAACTGTAACGCTGAAAATGGACTAATAATCCAGAGGCATTTTTGTGAACAAATTTCCAAGAAGACATTTTATAGTGAGAAACTTTCACATGGCTTCAGATGCACCGAGTCCTTTTATTCACGAGCAGCAGTTTTTGAACAGGTTGCCATCAAATTTGTCCCTTTTTGTGTTGCAGCTACTCACTAACTAAAGTTTGATGGATTGCTCTCCTCTGGTTACCCGCAAAGCAATGACTGCTGCTGTCTGCAAGCAGATTGTTTGCTTTTCTGTGGCCTGCTTTTGTCAAACATCCTCTTCCATTTCAGTTTCTCCAAATTTTAAGTGTTCCTTTTCACCGCTGTCCGTCACCACGCAGTGAATCCAAACAGGGAATGCACTCCTCTTCTTTCAGGCAGAGGGAAATTGATACAAAGGACAAAAGTGAAAAATGGACTGGCTCAGTGTGATGACAGGAATGAAGGAAATACTCATGGTGCTTTGTTTGAATCCTCAATATCATTGTTGGCCACTTTAAGTGAACATTTGAGTGTGTTTTTTATGATATACGGTACACGAGAGGCTTATAAAGGCGATACTACTATAAGTAGTATTGTCTTTATATTTATCACATGAATATAAAAATTATAAATGCTGGCCCGACTCCTAATGCAAGTAGACAGCTGAATAGTATTTTATCTTGGTGAGAGGACCTTTGCCTTGGTAAATCTCCTTGTCACTGTGCAGCTGTTGGCTATCTACTCTCATCGAGTGCAGCTCCACAAACTGCCGAATCCAGTCTGTTGACCTTTCACTTCTCCTCTAACACAGCTGTAGGCTTTGAACTTTAGATGTGCCCCACATCCAATCAGGAACCCCCCCACCCCACCCCACCCCCTTTTTTTCTGGCTGCAAAACTGGCCCATCTAAAATCAAATCCCATGTCTTTTCTTCACGGGTCCCCCTCTCAAATACAGAGCATTTGTTTTCTGTGTTCTGGGAATCTGAAGCATTTCTTCATCAGCCAAAAGTGCTTTGACCATTACATATTTTTGCTCAGTCAGGCTTGTAGCAGCTCCATGCCATCTGAAGTGATACTGAATAGGCTCCAGCTTGAGCACATGGTGGGACCAACTAGCTCTTATGTCTTGCCTGCTTGCCATCTGGAAAATTACAGCTTTAAGTAGGTCCTTTCAGTAATTACCCTGCCAACTCTGAAGAAGGGCTCTGAACATACTGTGATGAAATCTGCATGACTGATTGAGAGAGGCCATTGCAACTGAGAATGTAGTCTAAGCAATGAAATATCTAGTTTTGTATTTCTTTTGATTTATTTATGGACAGATACTGTAGATGAGAAGGCCCCAGATCTTTGTCTTGTTGTGTACTTAAAAAGGTTTTTGGATACATGACTACTTCTGAACCCTAACATTGTTTATGATGTATATCACAGTCTTTCTCATTTATATTTCTTGGAACATTTGTGAAGATCTCAAACTCAACAAAAATCTTCCGATTTAAGTTTTTTGTTTTGTTTTGGGTTTTTTTTTTTTTGGTGTTAATGAGTTTGTTAAGTTCTCTGACACTGTGTACGTCAGGGTGCTTCAAATGATATTGAAGATAAATGTGAAGCATGTTTATTATTTTCTAATATCATAACATTATTGTCTTACATATTTTCTTTTTAAGACATGAATGAATGAAGTGTACCATAACACTACC
>JAMQGT020007786.1:0-51182 GCA_024447675.2 Pterophyllum scalare | reverse complement strand
ATGTGTGTGCTTCGTTCAGTTACGTATTGCTTATAAGAGAGCCAAGGAGTTCAGCTTCAGCAAAGAAGTTTTAATTCCTTGTTTTGGCTAAGACACAGTCGTCTCTTGAGAAATTGTTTTGTGCAGCAAACTTCTTGTTCTGTTTCCATATCAGTAAAACAAGCCAATCACTGTTCTGCTTATTAATGCAAAATGGAAGTAACTGAACTGGCGAGCTGTGCTCTAAAGGTAATCATCAAAATCATCTCTGAACTGCAGTGGGGAGCTTTTGGTGGATTAAACACCAAAGACAGACAAATTGTGTTGCTGAATTAATTTAAATAAATTTATTGACTCTTTTTTTTTCTCCTTTTTTTTTCCAAGTAAAAGCCTCATAAGATCTGAGTTAAACACTTTCAAAAATGCGAGCAACAAGATTATAAGGGGAAAGATATTGCATATAAAGGAAACTGACCACTGTGGACTGGTCAACTGTACCTGGAGGGGGAAGCTTGTCTGACAGTAGATGCAGACCTTCTGCAGCCTCCTCCATCAGCCTGTTTAATGAAAAAATTTTCAGAAAAGATGAGCTGACATGTCCCAACTGAGAAGCTTGGATGGATAGATGGACCAAATCCCTGTTATGGACAATATCATTATTATTATCTCACTCTGTCAGTGTCAGCTGGTCACCCTTTTGCTCCGGTGCCTCCTGATTCTTCAGAGAACTCAAACAAGCTTCCAGAGCAGTTGGTTTCTCCTCCTCACCGTCAGATCTGTGATGGTCGGTACCCAACTCTTCCCACTCAGAGGTGCAAAACTACAAAACAAGAGATATTCACTGAAGTAGTCTGAAAGGTAAAATCCTGCATTTACTCCTTACGCGCCATACGTGATTAAATAGGAATAAATAACAAACATTTCTATTTTAAATCAGCTGGTCGGCATAGGTGGACGTCACAGGTTGCAGTTTGTTGATGTCAATGTTAGAAAATACTATAAAAGGTGTGTCTTCTGAATTTTGCAGGTAAGCATTAAGCATACAGCACCTTTGCAGTTTTAAAAAGGCACGCTGACTCTTGACTTGCCACCATTCAAAAAAAGGATTAATCAAACAGGGCTACATTGCTCTAAAGCTGATATTATGTTTAACAGGTAAAAACCTCTTCATCATTTGCCTCATATTTTGCCAGGAAATGGCACGATAGCTAATTTTGTGCCAACTGTACAGTACAGACAGCTTTCTTCTCAACAGGCACAGACATTCGTGGCATCACACCTAAAAAAAAAAAGGCTGAAAATACATACACCATATCAATGGTCTTGAATCTTCCAAATATCTCACCTGTGCAGCTCCTTGACAAGCCTGAATAGCAAAGTACCACTTCCGAGCTGATGGGCTGCCACTGAGAGAACAAGCTGGGAAAATATGCAGTGAGAAAGATGTAAGGAAAGGAAACAACTTGGTCTCTTTTACCACTGTTACACTAAAACACAGTCATGTGAAAAAAGAAAGTTGCTCACAGGACCCTCTGTACTCCTGAAAAACTAAATACACCCCATTAATTCAGTAGCTTGTAGAACCACCATTAGCAGCAATAACTTGAAGTAATTGTTTTCTGTATGACTGAAGAAAGCACTTAGACATAGAAAAAGTATGAGTGTGTGTGTGTAAATGGGTAAATTCATGTTATATAAAGCAATTTGAGTGCTTGTGTAGAGTAGAAAAGCACTATGTATGAACGAGGCCACTCCTGACAACCCTTAGAAACAAACCATTCTTGTTTAGTCTTCTTCTAACTGTAATGTCATGAACTTTAACATTTAACATGCTAAATGAGGCCTGTAGAGTCAGTTAATGAAGTGCACTTGATTAGCAGCACCAGGCTCCTACTTACACTCTTAGTTCCTATAAGTAGGGTGCAGAAGAAGTAAGGGTGTGCTTAATTATTGACAGCATTGAGTCCAGTGAAAGTTTGCCTTTTCACTGACTGTAGTTACAATCTGTATATAAAAGAAGTTGCCACCTTACTGGATAATAAATCAAATATATACCAGCACTGTGATATAATTTAATGTTATAGTTTTCTTCAGTCAGAAAAATATCACAAATGTTTGTTTGATATAGAAAAGTCTAAATGAACTACCATCTATCCCAGTTATTACATTTATTTATTTCTAAAAATGTTAAGGACAGATAAAAGAGATCAAGACCGAGAGGAGACATTGTTGTCCCAAAGATAAGAAGAAAAAACTTTGCTGAGACAGCCTTCACAACAAGTGTTGAATACACACAATATATAATGTAGTCACTGACCATGCCTTAAACTGTACTCTTAAAAGTTGGTTAAAAAACAAAACAAAACTTGCCTTCATAGTTTCTTGTGTGTTTCAGGTTTTACTCACTTTCTGTCTGTGTTTGTTAGATTATATCCCTTCTTACCATTGTCATCTGTAATGTGATGGGACATTCGCTCTGACTAATCTCGAACCACCCACTCCGTCTATGCAACTGTTTGCTTTGTATCTGTTTTATTTTGCAAACTACTCACATAATTTTAAGCTTCTTTTTTCTTTATTGGTTTAAAGCAGTGTTCCTTTAAAATAAACGGCTTTTTTTGATGACCACTTTGACATCTGGCCATAAGATGACTGTTGAAGCTGGAACATTTGCAGTGATGCTGCTTAATGTACACAGACTGACTGACAGACAGTTGCTCTGTTACTGTACCTGGAAACACAGAGATCCCCTTCTCTGATTCCTGAGTGGAGATCTCCACAAGTCTGTCATATATCTGCTGTAGTGGCTCCAAACCTGCGAACAGAGACCACTGAGCTGTCAGGATTCATCACAAGCAGATTACTGATTTACTGAAATAAATAACTAATAGCATATATTGTAAAAGCACAGCAAGCCGCTAGCATCTTCCATTCTTCAAATTCCTTGACCGGATAACCACCATGCTTACAAACCAAATGTACTACCTTGAAAAACACATATGTATGAGAACAAAGGTTAACAGTGTACGTACGGGATTATGTGCACAGCCAGACAAAACTTACAGGTACAGAGCTAACATGGGCTAAGTTTATACACTTTAGGGCACTTGCAGAGGAAGTACTGCTTGTTTCCAAGTTGGATTAAAACTTACATTTAAAATCATCCGCCGGGTCGTCATCAATTTGGCAAAAACACATAACTAACACGTACCGGTCCATCTCCAGTAAACATTAATAAATAAACGACTGATGTTTGTTTACGGGGATATCTCAGTAACAGCCGCGTACTGTCAAATTTCCCACCAGTTTCTCTTCTTCTGTGCAAAGCAGCATGAACTATTAACACTCAAAAGGCGCGCCACCTCCACCTACTGGACTGAGACTGAACTACTGTATTTGCATTCGAGCTGTTCTATATAAATATTTAAAAAAAAATACACTATTACTAAATACAGTACTACAAAAATTATTCGCTCGTCTGCCTTCACACGCACATGAACTTGAGTGACATCCAATTCTTAAACCATAACGTTTAATATGATGCCGGCTCACTCTTTGCAGCTATAACAGCTTCAACTCTTCTGGGAAGGCTTTCCACAAGCTTTAGGAGTGTGTTTATGGGAATTTCTTTAACATTCTTCCAGAAGCGCATTTGTGAGATCAGACACTGATGTTGGACAAGGAGGCCTGGCTCACAGTCTCCGATCTAATTCATCCCAAAGGTGTTCTGTCGTGTTCAGGTCAGGACTCACTCATTCATGTCTTTATGGACCTTGCTTTGTGCACTGCTGCACAATCATGTTGGAAGGGACCATCCCCAAACTGTTCCCACAAAGTTGGGAGCATAAAATTGTCCAAAATATTTTGGTATATTGAAGTATTAAGAGTTCCTTTCCCTGGAACTAAGGGGCTGAGCCAAACTCTTGAAAAACAACCCCTCGCCATAATCGCCCCTCCACCAAACTTTACACTTGGCACAATGCAGTCAGACAAGTACTGTTCTCCTGGCAAGTGCCAAACCCAGACTCGTCCATCAGATTGTCAGATGGAGAAGCGTGATTCATCACTTCAGAGAACATGTCTCCACCATTACTTTCAATACTTTGTATCATGCATGGTGAAATAAGGCTTGGATGCAGCTACTCAGTCATGGAAACCCATTCCATGAAGCTCTCTCACTGTTCCTGAGCTAATCTGAAGGTCACATGAAGTTTGGAGTCTGTAGTGATAGACTCCGCAAAAAGTTGGTGACCTCTGTGCACTATGCTCCTTAGCATCCGCTGATCTGCTCTGTCATCCTACAGTGCCTGCCATTTTACAGCTGAGTTGCTGTCATTCCCAGTTTAGTCAATACTTTTGGCAATATAGTGTATATATGCAGTGCCATGACAAATAAATGCACAAATAAAAGAATAAATTACTTTTGAAAATGGTGTACTTTTTGTCCAAATATTGCTAGAAATCCCACAGCATCACATATATTTTAAATTTTACTAAGAACCATCTATGGTTTTAACTTCCACCTTCTTTTATGTGCCTGTATGTTTATTGGGAAGTTGTCTCTCTAATATATTGCACCCTGTTACAAGCTTGTGATGAAATCTGATGAAATGAAGCCAGCACATCAAGGGAAGCAATTTTATTAAAATATACTTTGTTAGTACAAAATATACCACATAATCACAGACATATTGCACTTACATTAATAACTGACTGAAAAATAAATATAATTAAGGAAAGTGTTGAAGATGATAAGCAAAACATTGCTAAACTCGTGTTTTACTGTTTATTGGCAGCACATTACTAGTTGATTTCTACAGTGTGTTCCTGGACATAGACGATATAGTGGTGTGCGTCTTCTCCCTGAGTAAGGACTGTCAGGGTCTCCAGCCCGTGTCCCTCTTCTAACACCATCACCTGGTCGCCATTTAGAGCCCCGTCTGCATTTACCACCATCAGCTGGTTGCTGCAGTTACCGACTTCCTGCTCATCGGCCACCTGCAACTTCAGACACAGCTCGACATCAGCCTTTTTTTGGGGGGGGGGGTAAAAGCTCCCCTCCTGAGACGCAGATGTTTTGTCATTTACCTGCTGTACTACAGTTACAGTGCCTGGAGCCATGGCGACCATCGAGGTGACGGCATCTCGAGTCTCCGAACTGAACTCAGCGATCTGCTGGATGTTAACTGAACAGAAAGGACACTAAATGAATGCAATGTTACAAAGGACATATGCAAAAGCCCATTACAAGCACACGGGAACAGCTTTAATTATATGTGTGGGAGAAAGAGTGAAAAGGTGTGCATCAGGTGTAGGGTTCAGGTGAGTCGGGTATCCAGTGTGTGATTATCACTCTTGATGCTTTTACCGTTGTCCTGCAGGGTTTCTAATGTCGACAGGTGCTCTTCATCCCCCACAGACACATACTGCGCCTCTACTTCCTCTCCCACCTACATATTCATACACATGGAAGAGACTATATTAAAATATAGCTTATGACAGTTATAATTCATCCTCAGGGACCATGAATCAGTTGGCTACATGCTGAAATGTTTTATGGAATATGTAGAATATTTAAAACCTTTGACCCACTATCAGTTCAAGTAACAGTCTTTTTTTAGTATATCTAGCTTTTGTGCATTTGTTTCCCATTTACCTCCCAGGGACCTTCTACTACTTTCAGACTGTGTTTGCTCTTCAGGTGACGATTCAGCTCCCACTTTGTGCCATAAACAAATTCACATTCAGGGCATTTGATACCTCCTAAACACACAAAAGCACACACAAAAACCTATGATATGCTTTCCTTTAAAATCCACACATTCTAAGTCAGACAACAACTGCAGCTACTACAGAGATAAGGTGATGCAGTCTCCAGAGATTGCCAAGAGAAAACAAATGTTAACCACATATTAAAATGATTTCCAAATGTCTAGCTGCAGTGAAATGTTATTTTAAATAACAAACTGTGTTAGGACACAGTGGAGGGAGAGCGGAGTTAGGACCTTGCTGTTTCAGCGCATCGGGGTTAGGCAATCCGGGTCCGGCATTCTCATATTTCTGATGAGGGTGCTTCACGTTGTAGTGTCGCTTCAGAGCACCAGCAATGTTGCAGGAGTAGTGGCAGTGAGCGCAACGAAATGGCTACAGAGACAAACACAAGCACCACACCGAGAGCGTGCAAAAGAGCGACCCGTTAGTGTTGCTGTTTCATTTTTCTACTGTTATAAATCAGACTGAGTGAAAACACTACTGCTGGGTAAGAATTTGCAGCATATCACAAGCAAGTTAAAAAAAAAAAAAGCTGGTGTTTTCTGACTCCACTGATATTCTAGTAAAAGATGATGAATAATAAAACTGAGGCTGCAAGTTAGGTATGTAAGTGTGTAATCTGACCTTAAATTTAGCGTGTTGCTCCATGTGTCTGAGTAGGGAAGGTTTAGACACTGAGGTGAAGTCGCACTCTGAACACTGAAACCTCTTCCCTGGACACACACAGGGTAATTGCCCTGACGTTATCATCACTAATCATTTAAGATGTTTATACATAATTATAACTAAGTGCATACCTTCATCTGTGTGGCTCAATCTGTGGCTTTTTAGCGTGACTTTAGATTTGAACTTTTTACCGCACAGATCACACAGGTGACGTCTCTCTGTGTTATGTCGGTTCATGTGAGTCTTCAGGTTGCTCTTGCTGCGGCCTGCGTAGTCACACATGCTGCAGACGTATGGCTTCAGACCTACACACATGGACACACACACACATACAAGCTCACACTTAACAGGTTGCCAGCAGCTTAGAAAAGCCACAAGCAGCAAATCTTAACAGGAAAAAATTTTAATCCAAAGTTTTGATGAACTTTGTGCCTACTTCATCTTTTGAGTGATATTTGGTGGCAAGTGTTTCTACGAGCAACTGCTGTAAAGGTGCAGCCATCAGTGAGCTGGATTAGAGTTGGCCACGTATTGGAATAGAGAGTGATAAGAAAACAAAGCCAGATAAACTTGTTGAAAATTGCTGTTTTATAAACTGTCTGCATTTGTGCTGGATTTCTGACCTCAGGACAGCTTTAACTTCAGGGTAAAAAAAAAAACTTATCAAGGCAAGTGAGTACAGCAGGGACCAAGGAATACCAGCACGAATAACAATTCACTTCCTCAAGACAAAATCTTGTAATCTACAGCAGATATGAACAAGCTGTATGCATTAAGCAGTTTCAAATGAGCAGGGGCATATTCTTCAGTCTTAAAGCAACTTTAGCAATCTCACTAACTTAAAAAAAACTTGTTCTGCTGCAGAGGCCACTGTAAAAGAAAAGTTGCCATTAAAATAATAATAATACTAATAAAAAAAAAAAAAAGAGCTAATCTTGCCAACATCACACATGGACAATTTTGCTTGTTTGTGTTTTCATCATTTTAAAAGTAACTTGACCAATGGGCCAATTTCCCACAACAACATCTGCATGTGTATTTTCAGTCTAGTTCATCCTTCTGGAAGGCAGCCAGGAGGAAGAGAGACAGATGGAAGCTCAGCTTCCAAAATAATGATACAGTAAAACATTGCGCAGAGGTGCTTGCCCACATGTGTTGAGGACTTGTGTGGTGTTGCGTGTTTGCCAGGTTGCAAGGGCAGAGCGTTTTCGTACCTTGATGGGCCCAGATGTGCTGCTGAAAGTCACTGCTGTTCTTTAGGAAGTAGGAGTCACAGTAAGGGCACTTCTCTGCACGCTGCACCATCAGTCCTTTACCTTGCACGGGAAGAGAGTCTGTCCAAAACATCCATGCAAACACACAGTAAATGTACAAGATGGAACATTTCTTATGAGCATCAATATAATTTAGTCTCTTTCCTTCACATTTTTGCTTCTTTGGTGAAGGGGACCCCTTCTCAGATGATAAAACAGAGGTATGAACTTTCATATCTTGTGTCTGAAAGTGTATATGATAAATTAAATGAATGAAAATGCCTTTGGCATATTATATATGTGGCTGGTCTCCATCCACATACATGATTAGGAGGAACGACGATGATCATCTCAGCCACTACATTCAAGATGGCAGGGCAACATGGCGGCTTCCACAAAACGGCACCCGCTCCTATGAGTTTTTAATACTTCAATTCTAAGTTTATGAGAACACATCAGTTTGTTGGAAGATGTAATTACACACTAATCAATGCATATTTATGAGTACAACATTTTTTTCTATTGAATCACCTAAAAAAAAAAAACCTGATTGTCCCTTTAATACTAAATCTATCCAGAAATATGCAGCAAATGTGCTCACAGTGAGTGACCATAATAAAATACAATTTGGATTTAGTGAGGAGGGAGCAAACGTTAATACTGACACAGCTTTTAAAAGACAGATCTGAGTCTGCTTTAAAAAACACCAAACAGGACTGTGTTATGTTGATGTACGCAGGTATACTGCAATACTTGTGTGTTCTTTACCAGGGTGAGATGTTTTAATGTGGTGTTTTAGTCTGTGCTCTGGATAACTGCGATGGCAGACAGGACAGGTCTCACTCCTCCCCTATAATCCACAAAAAGAAAAAAGCAATGGCTGAAGGCCTGATCATTTTCAGCTGATTAAGCCTCAGTGTATTACAATAAATGCAATGGTATTACACATTACGACCAACCACTAGGAATTTCTCTCTTCAGGCTAGTTACCTGCTCTTGGTGCGTCCTCATATGTGCTTGAAGTTTGTATTTGTCAGGTGTGGTGTATTTGCAGCCAGGATTTGAACAAGGCAGCAGCAAGTCACTGTGCTTCTGGATCTGGTGCCGCTTTAAAGAGCTTTTGGTGATCGAAGAATAGCTACACTTTGAGCAGTAATGCAAGTGCTCCTTGGTGTGTGTGCGTATGTGGATGTTATAGTGGACTCTGTACCAGAACAGTTTACCTGCGTGGCAGAAAACTGTGATTAAGAGCAGCCGAGAGTATTGAACACAAGTAAATTACAGGTAAATGAATGCTAAAAAAAAAAAAGCAGAACAAAGGAAAGTCAGCTTACTCAGAGGTTTTTTTTTTGTCTTACCACAATATTGACATTCCAGTTCTCCATAAATCTTCCTAAGCCGCTGGAAAGTCTCCATGGTCAGTTGAGTCTTCTGAAGAGACGAAAACACCTGCTCGAACGCACTGTGATGGGAACCCTCTGAAACCTGCCAGCAGAACAGGACAAGTCAGGAGTGAAGAACAGAGAAAGACAAGCTCAGTATGAGACTGGAAAAATACAAGTCTTATGAATAATTTATCTCAGACATAAAATAATAAATAAGTAAAGCACAATCATTAAACACACTATAAGATAGTTATTCCTAAGCAGTCATGCATAGGAAGTTCCTTCAAAACGGAATCTCTGCATGAGCAAAACAAACAGCACGATCTACATCTTTAAAATGATGTAGATAGTCTAGTGAACATAACATCTCATGCCACTAACTTATACTTGTTTTTCACCATTTTTTAATACAACATGTTTTTTCTCTCTTGGTAATGGTGTTGTGTCATCCTGAAGAATGTTAGAACATCACTAATGTGGAGGGGAATAAGAAAAAGATCATCTATCTGCTGGGGCCAAAATAATAACCTTTTATGTAAATATAAATGATCACAGAGGTAATATTTATCTTTTAAGAATTTAATTTTTTCACAATTTTGCATTTACCTCCTCTGATTGTGGAGTCTGGCTATTGTCTGGACCTGCAGACAAATGTGTGTGTGTGTTCTCAGCAGGTGTGTGTCCAATTTTTTTAGTCCTGTTCTCCAAGAGTGGACTGTGAACTCTCTCTGGTGATAACAAGGTGCGCGTGTGCTCTTTAAGTCTTTCAGAGCTGCATGAGTCTGTCGTCTCATTGCGTGACTTTTCTGCTGTTGCTTCTTCTTGTCTGTCTTTGGAGGCTTGCTGTGCTCCTCTCTCTTCGATCCCTCCTTCTCTTCCTGTCTCTCCATCTATCAGCGGCACCGCTTCTAAACTTTCAGCGTGAGCTTTCTTAGCTTGCTTTTCCTCGTCCCTCTCTTTTCTCTGCTGCTCTCGTTCCACAGCTTGCCGCTCCTCCCCCTCCACGCCATTTTGTCCATTCTCGTCTTGCGTTCTGTCACCTTCGCGTCCCTGTGGTATCCTGTGCTCCTGTGTGTCTGCGTTCTCCTCACTCCCCCACATGCCCCCTCCAGGCTGAGCCAGATAGTAGCTGCTATTGATACAGTCAGTCAAGATCTGCTCTTGATCCAGTTCTGGGTGACACTCTGTCAAGTGACTCTTCAGCCTCTGCGAGCTGACAAACTTCTCATTACATACAGAGCACAAGTACAGGAAGAGGTGTTTCCTGACGTGGGCGGCAAGGGCAGCCATCTTGGTTGAAGCATGGTCACAGAGTAGGCAGGCATAGGGACGTTGGGGCCCGTGGACCAACATGTGGCGCTCCCGCTCCAGGTGGTTCTTGAAGCGTCGGTTACAGGTGGGACAGTGGTAGAGGAGCTGTCTGAGACCCTGACGAGTTTTTAACCTGGATTATAGAGACAAATGGAACAGATTACAAAGACAGGGTTACGAGAAATGGTCGGATATAACACAAAATTAAGTCATCTGCACATCTGCACCTTTTCACCCAAGTCTTTAAAAAAAAATGCATGAGTGCTGTGACTCTCAAAGGTCATTTTTGCGGAAAATCGCAAGCCAATTCTAACTGCAGTGAACTACATGAACTTGTTGCATTGTTCTCTCCTGCACTTTCAATAAATCCCAGTCAAGATTTGACACACCTCCTCTCCGGAGGAACGCCTCACAGTTTGAAAACCTCTGCAGCAGGACAAACCTCAGTTGCTGGTAGCTCTGGTAAACAGCGGGATCTTTTAGATTATGTCGTTTCTCTATGTGTTTCAGCAGGTTCTTGACATCAGAGTACTTTTTCTCGCAGAATCTGCAGTGCTGCTTCACCTTCATATGGACACGCTCTATGTGGACCTGCATCAACAGAAACACAAATTGCAAACTATGCAGCTTCCCACTGAAAATATATTCAGTATATCTAACATAGTTAAATGATAACTAAAGAAAAAAAAGATAACCAAAATACTCAATCACATGGAATAAAAATCCCACAATGAGATTTGACCCTAAAAGTCACTGGACTGATAATGAAAAACAACAACAAAATAATCCAGATTAAATGAGCTTTTAATTTTTCTTGAAGCCTGTGTGTCAGTGCTGATAATACTGTGGCTGTAACACTATGAGAATATCACTAAGAAGAGTAAAGTTATATCAGCACCTTGAGGTGTCCTGGGCTGAGGCAATTGAAAGGACAGTGCTGACAGCTGAACTTCTCTCCGGTGTGCTTCCTCAGATGAACATTCAGGTTTGCTTTGAAGGAACAATCAAGTTAATTAGAACAACTCTTGCTTTTCCAGTAAATCCTATCACCTTTAACCTAACACCTTTAACATACACTGTCCCAAAAAAACCAAGTTGTGTAAAAATTTGTATTAATTTACTTAATCATCCTTATACTAAAATTAAAACAAAACAAAAAAACATCTTGCATCCTACTGAGGCTAATTTACCTTTGATAGCTGATGCGTAGTCACAGTGTGGACACTGAAACGGTTTTTCTTGGGTGTGTGTCCTGAGGTGGGCAACCAGTGAGTGTCTGAACTTAAAGATTTTGTTACAGAACTCACAGGCAAAAATTTTCAGCTGGCTCTGAAACAAACTGTGAGAAAAAGATGACGAGATTACATTTTTAGTGGACCAGTTTTATTGTGGCTGCTAAAATGCTGAAAGAGGGTGTAGCAAAAGTCTGTGCCTCAATATGCAAACAGCTGCTCAAAGCCAAAAAAAACTCTGATATTATATTAGAAGGAGCTTTTAGCTGCACTTTAACCCCAAACATATAAACAGTATAAAATAAAATGGATATAGTCATGTCTATGCTGTCATGTGAAAAATCAAATATACTCCAGATTTCAGCTTGTAAAACCAGCTTTAGCAACTTGACATAATCATTTTCTGTAGGACTTTACCACCCCCACCTCCACATTTTTCCCTAAACATCACCATTTCGGTCCTGTCTGTCCAAGGGACAAAGTAGCTAGAAGTCTTGTGGTTTGTTCAGATGCAGCTGTGCACATCTAAGCCATTCTGTCTCTGTTTGTTAGATTATATCCCTTCTTACCCATATCATCTTTGATGTGATGAGACGCTCACTGTGACTAAACTCGAACCACCTGCTCTGTCTGTGCAACAGTGTCTTACAGCAACTGTTTGCTTTGTCTACATGTTATTTTACTAAACTTAATTCTTGCGGAAGAAGCAAGGGTGTGCTTAGTTTTTCACATGACTGCAAATATAAGTACAAAGATTAAAATATCCAAAAAGTACTTGGCAGCATCTTGCTTGATTGAATATTCCTGGAAGCCTCTGTTGTTAGCCGCTGCTGTTGTGGTAGAAATAGAGCTAGAGAACAAAAGAAAGCAAAACACTGATAGATCACACAGTGACAACCAGAATCCTAAAAGACTTAAGTTAAAAAAGTCAGCTATTTTACCTATAATCAATTATAATGATTTCCCAATTATGTATTGCATTCAAAAAAATGAGAAGATGGGTATTATACTTTACTACCTTGGCTCCTTGTCCGTTTGAGGGTTAACTGTGCAGGTGGTGGCTTCACTTGCAGCATCATGTGACTCACTCTGGGAGACTGCAGAGTGCTGGATATCCAGAAAGATCAATATAATAATACCATAAAATACTGAGTTCATAATTTTGAGATAATAAAAACCAGAAAAACAAGCTCCGCATCATTTTTAGCACAGAATCTACACAAAACACTGTTAACAGTTTATAGAGACATCACTAGAAAGTAGGCTTAATGTAAACTCTGTGCACAATCCTGAGCAACGGAGGTGGTTTCTGAAGAACAGATGTGGCCGATTAATTTTCTTTAAATGTAGTTTTCCACCTTTGTGTGCCCCATGAAATCAAAACACCACACACACGGCTGCGGTGGATACAAAATGTGCATAAATTAAACTGTCTGTGTGGCTGCAAAAACATTTGGGTGAACTGACTCTTTGTTGTTCCACAGCATTCCAGTGCTTACCTGAGGTTCAGGTTGAGGTTTGATGGCAGCAGACTCGGCTTCTGCTGAACTATCTTCTATTGGAACCATTTTGTAAACACCTTTTGAATTAAAAGTGAAGTATTTTATTCATTTGTCAAACTACATTTTAGCCAGAACATTAAAAAAAAAAACAGGTTCAAAGATCACTTTAAGACCAACCTGGAAGTGTTTCATCTTCTGTCAGAACAACACTGATGACAGATTTTTTGCTTCCTGTTGCTAGGCCTCCTTCCTTGGAGATACGATTTCGGTTGTTTTTTGAGGATCTACAGTTTCCCACATCTTCAAACATAGAACAAAAAATAGATCAGATTAATAATCTTGTGATAATCATTCATTTTAAGGAACCACAAACTGATCTTAAACTTACCGCCTTCTCTAACAAGTCCTGGTCTTGTTGGGTTTTGTTTTATCTGGTTTGGATCGGCTCCTTCAGGAGCCACACTTTCAGAGTCCTCCCCTTCTGCGGCACCACAGATGCTCCCTGAAAATTATTGCGTGTATTAATTTGAAAAACCTGAAATGTTAGGTACAGTAAATACATCTACTGTAGCACCTACAGTTTTTACAGCACCTGTAGTCAGTGCAGAAATATTTAATAATCTTCGAGCATCATTTCCAGCACGCTTATACAGTATTCTCTTCAGCTAACTGCTCTTTGAAGTCGTCTGTTGCATACATTGACTTTCCTGCTAATAACATATTTCACATTTCTGCCCTCATCATTCCTCACCATTTTCCTCCTCGACCGTATCTTCATCCTCTTCTCTCAGGCAGATGTGTTTAAGGATTTGTCGCCTGTTACTGAATGAGCGATGGCAGTGTCTACATTCCAGCCCTGACTTTCCATAATTTTTTTGTACTACAAAAAGAAAAAGAAAAATCAATTACAAAAACAAATTTACCACAGATTACATATCATAGCAAAGCAATATTACTAATTAGGAATGCAGAGCAAGAACCAGCTACACAAATAATACAATAAGTTAGCAGCCTGTAGGACCAGTACTATTTACACTGTATAAGGCAGCAATACTGAACTAGACTGTTGAATTTCCTCTTCATCCCTCTTTTCTTCTTTTTCAAAGTTATCCTCTGGAGAATAGCTGGAAATGGCCATGCTCTCTGTCAAATCTGCACGCATTTTCTTCGTGGAGCCCTTTGGTCGCCCTCGTTTTCGCTTCACTGGGGTCTCTATGGGCCAATAATCCAGCAGAACAGATAAAAAAAAAGGCAGCAGTGTTTTTTCATCTTTTTCTATTTCTAGAAAACACATTCACCTGAGAGAGCAACATCAACAAAGAGGTTATTCTGCAATTATTTTCTGTGTAGCCAAAGTCAAATCACAGTACCCTGTTGGTTTGTGTTCCAGGCATTTACTGTCAACATCAAACACAATGGGGAAAAAACCAGATTTTTTCCCCCTCACATTTGTTTTTATTTTACATTGTATACAGCTATATAACGAATATGAAATGGGCTTGAGTCTAACACTAATATTGTTCAAATATAAAAAAAATTCATCCCTGAATTAGGGAATGTAAGGATTATGTATATGACAGAGTTTATACATTGTGTAGCTTGAGAGCAAATAGATTTTGTGAGAGTAATCACGGTGATGCAGTAGTACTCTGACCTGACAGCTTCTCCACAGGCTCTGCTACAAGGGGCTGCAGTGCAATGACGATGTCATCTAGGGGATCCTGCTGGGGGTGTAGCTGGGAGCAATGTGCAAGCAGCTGAGAGCGACTTGGAGAGAAGAGGTTACACAGCTGACACATAAACAGAGAACCACCTGCAGACACAGAAAGTAAAGGTGGTAGATCCAGAGGCTTTTACATGTGACTTCTGTATAACTTGTTCTCTACATGTTTTCTTCTTGATATTATATACACAAGAGAAATGTAGATGTTTGTGTTTTAATTACTTAACTTGTTTATGACACAGAAGATAAATTATGGGGGAATTTGAGAGATTGTAGGGAGGAAATTGGCCAATATTACCATGTTGTATTCTGCATGTATGTAATATGAGATACTCTGTACATCTGCTGGAAAGTGTTAAAAGATTAATAAAATTCAGCAACTAATCAGGTTTCATATAACCCCACAATCCAACTCCAATGAAATATATTATTAGAGGGAGATTAACTTTATGAACTGACAGTAACAACAAGCAGAAAAAGCCACCTCAAACACAATAAAAAGTTGTTGTACTTTCCTCTATCGTTAAAATTGAATAATGTAATGGAAAGCCAAGTGTGAATCACTTGGTGCTAATTCAGTGAAAGTAAAGTAAGCTTATATGATTTGTAATTTTATTCCGAATTTAAGGGTGAAAACTACATTGAGTCACGTCGGACCGTGTGTTTACGTGCCATGTTACGCTTTGTAGCCTATTTGTACTTTTCTTTCAGCAAAATAGTGTCCAAAGTATGAACAAAATATCTAAACAACGCAAAATGAAAGGGTGTCTTTTTAAATCATACACGTTTGTTTATTTTGATTTGGCCCGAGTTAACATGAAGACCCGAAAAACATATTCGAGTTGAAGCTAGCCGCATTTCTTACTTGCTTTCTGTCCGTCCATTTCCCCCAGCGGCCAAACAGCGAAGTAATCCTAATGTAGAGTTGGGCCGAAACCTCCATGCAGACAAGTTTGATCACTGAATAATGATTTAGAGTCAAATTTTACATTGCAAAGATACAAATTTCTGTCGAATCTGCGACACAAGTCCTTCACGCCAGCGGAAGTTGGCAGGGGCGGCAGCACTGTAACAGACAACGCCCTTTGTGGCGGGAGGACCGTACTACAGCTAAAGCAGTGTGTTTACGCTAAAAAACGTTTGTTGCAGTCTAAATACTCATTATTTATCCCCAAATTGTCAAAAAATTAGTCTTTGGACGAAAACTATGAGTCCACTTAAGTTTCTTAGTAGTTTATCAAAAACTTGGCAATGAATACATAAATGAATAATATACCCCTAGTAAGACTCCAGGTGGTGACCATGCTTTAAGATGTCCCTCTTACAGAGCATACAGAGTTAAAGATAGTTTGTTTTACCATTTTGGATTCATTAAGCACAGTCAAAGTCAAAGTAGATGACCACTGCAGATTAATTAATTCAGGAATTTAAGCAAAATTTGACCAAAAAATGTTTTTTTGATGAATATAATTTATGTGGTTTTGGTTCTGTCTAATGTGTTTTATTTCACTATCAGGAAGTAATTTAAATTGTTTAGGTTTCAATTGAAAAAATATTCACTTAAAGATATTTGCTGGCCAGTCAAACAACAAACTCAATCACACTGATCTTGTGACAGAGAATAAGAGCTAAAGTTGCAAAATTATGGAAGCTATAAAATTTTTAAAAACTTAAAAATAATTGCCAGAAAGAGTTAAGTTGAAATATCAGGTTAATAACTAAACATTTTAATATACTTCAAAATAATCTGAAATTTCAAGATGCCTAATTTTGGCAGTTTTATAAAAAAATTTCCCCCAGTGGTGGTAAGAAGCTTCCCTACGAAATCTTTACAGACAGGTGTTAAAGTGGGATTTGGCAGGTGTTAAAACACCAGATTGTGAGCTCCAGATTTTTCTTCTTTTACAGGCTGTGTACAGCTGGCCTTGTGCTGCTACTCCAATAGTTGCTGCTCTTTAAGGATTTAGCCACCTGAATTTAAGAAGTCATAAGCAGATGTTTCACAAGGCTGATTTTAAATCTTTTTTGAACAGTAGAATTCAGTGAGTGAATCTAATCAGCTTCGTTACTTTAAATATAAATTGATGTCCGCTACTTCTGATGTAACCTAACATTGACCATGAACATCAAACACCACATATATAGATAATGGCAAAACATTTATTGAAGAATGCAAAAAATTTACAGACAATACATTTACAGCTTGTTTTTTACATAAAAAAGTGTCAGTGTCTAGAGACTGCCCCATACACCCACCCACCCACACACACCCTCAAACAAATATGCACACACATCACGTGAACATGAAAATAGTTGTCATTTGTTTTAAAATGCTTTCAGGTAAAGATTGTAAATCAAAGAAACGTTTCCCTTCGCTATGGTTTCCTTCCTTCAGTTTTACACCCTCTGCTTATCCGGTTATTTATTTAGCTTTTCGGAAATTTCAAAATTTAGCAAATAAATTCAGGTTGAAGATTCTTTTATAACACAAGAAACTCATAAGCATCCTACGTTTTACATTAAAATGCATGCTCTATCATCAGCAAAAATAGATTTTTATATGAATTGTTCAAAGCAGTTGCTTACATGCATCATTCAGGAAAAATACAAATGAAATAAACTCCACACCATTATGTATAAAGAAAACTTTAACCTAGACTAAACAGTGTATAAATGCACATGCAACATTTGCGCTCGGACGAGACTAATACCTCAACCTAATTTGTTCAATGTTTCAGGCTAAAGTTAACCTTGGATTAAATCAGATTGGTTGGTGTGTGAAATTTTAGTCTCCCCAAGTTGTTTAAAACATATTTTTAAGGGGTTTTTTCCAAGCCAAATAAATAAATCTTAAAGAAACACAAATTTACAGTTTGCAGTTTTACATCCTGATAGTGTTGAAGTTTCTTTGAAGTTGAATCAGACTTCAGGTGTTGAAATCCAGTCACCAGGCACACCAGAATTAGAAATTCCACACCAGCTCTGTACAGGTTTGTCCATGGGCATATGGGCCATGGATTTCATTTTTGTTGAAAATCTGAATGTGACTCATGCACCTCATAGCAAAATTCCCTGCAGAATTGTATTTTATTAAGCAACAGCAACCATCTATATCATATATATACATTTTTTTTTATGATTTTCTCTCCTTCTGCCATCTTTCAGTGCTTTGTTCACTGTAACTTACAGTATATGGTAAAGCAAAAAAGCCAAAAAAAAAAAAAAAAAGATTAAAAGAAAAGAAATAATTACAAAACAGATGAAAAACATTTTTAAGATTAAGTGTGTCCAATGAAGCCTCTGCTTTTAATATCTGTGACAATGACTCAAGCCTGTGAATTCCTGAGAAATTTGTGTGTGTGTGTGTGCGCGCGCGCGTGCGCGTGTTCACATGATGCAACATTTGTTCTTGTATGTGCGGGAGTCTTTGAAACGGAGCCTATGCTTGGATCGATATTTCTCCAGGTAGGTTAGCTGTTTGCTGTTGATGGCTCCACGACGCTTCCTGAAACACAGACACAATGGTATGAACTTTTAAAAGCTTTCAGAGTTTCATTAAATACTGACTGATTGCAAACACCTTCCATTTTCCATTCCATCCTGTCCATTCAAGTATAAAAATCCTTTTCCATCACATCACTTTGTCTACTTTCTCCCATGTTGCATTTCTCCTCATACACAATAGAAAAAGGGTGCTTAACCCTACGACCTAATTTTTTAAAACAACTTATGTCAATCAGCACAGACTCCCATATAAAAATGCCCAACTTACAGCATTAAAAAGCCTTTTTACAGCCTGGAACAAAAAACATTTTGATTTCTATGGATAATTTCACCCTAATAACAACAAGCAGACCTAAGTTTGGTATGTAGTAATCTACTGTATCGGAATGCTTATTTTATTTTAATTTTTTAATTGAGTGTTTTGTGATGTTGAAATTCATATTGCAATTAAAAATGTATGTTATCACAGCTGGCCAAATGGCATTTAGTGAAAGAGGGATTTAATTCTGGCATCTTCATATGTGGGTGGCGTGGTGTTAGCACCGTTGCCTTACAGAAAGCAGGTCCTGGGTTCAAACCCACCATCTAGCTGTGACCTTTCTGTGAGTTAATTCAACAAGAAAGGTCTGAAATCACTCATCTGCATTCTTCTGGTTAATTCCTATCTCTGCTGGGATTTCCTTCAGCTTTGACGGGCCATCAGAGTCTAATCGTCCAAGAGCTATTTGTATCATCTAACGATCTCTCCTTATTGAAATACAGTTGGTTAGGTTACTTGGTGATTCTAAATTGCCAAAAGGTGTGAATGGTTGTTTGTCTCTCTGTGTTACCCCTGCATTGTACCCTCTTGCCCTATAGCAGCCGGTATAGGCTCTACTCACAAATTGCACCCTAGTCTTATAATTAATATAATACAGGATGCAATACATAAATGTACTTACTGTCTGATGAGTTGAATGGCATCTTCATACTTCATCCCACTTTCTATCAGAGCCAAAGCTACCAACACAGGAGCCCTGTGTGCATGAGTAAACACAAATGTCCATGCGTGATGCCATTGTGATTTTTATGTCCAATGACTTCTGATTATCCGTAATTTAGGAAATCTTTCATACTTTTAGTAACTTTTGGTAATTGCAAATCAAACATTTGAGTTATTGACCAGTGATGCTAACATGTAGAGGAGCTCTCGTATGTGTGTGCTCACATGCCTTCCTCTGTTTTTTTTTTTAAAATTCAATTTCTACTTTAAATGTCTCCTACCTCCCTAGCCCAGCCACGCAGTGAACGGCCACACAGCTTCCGGGATCCTCCTGAAACTTCTTCTTCAGCAGACTCAACCAATCTTCAACCAGCTTACTAGGTGGTGGGGCTCCATCATCAAATGGCCAGTCCTAAAAGAGATGCCAAACTGGTTCTCTCTGTTCTGTATTTTGTCATAGGATGTGTACATTTTAGCCTTAAAAGTGTGTTTGTGACCTTACCACCACCGTAATGCCATCTTTCTCAAGTCGTGTTTTGTCATATGTGATGTCACAGACTCGGACCACCGTTGTGGCGCCATATCGCTTCAAGTCCTGGAAGTGGTAACATGGGGAAAAGATGTTTTTGACCAGAAGTCACGATACACAAAGCTTTTATGGCATCAAACAGGAAGCACAAGCACGCAGGTAATATCCTGATTTTATAAAGCTTGTGACTGTATGGTTTTCCGTCATACAGGACACATGCGCACATTTCTCACCTCTATGAAGGAGCCGAGTGTGCCATCTGTTGGGTTGTGGGTAATAAGAAATCTCATGTTCTTGTGGCACAGTTCGACTGGAGCTGGACGGTTCATGTTGACCGGTGTGAGGAATTCTTGCAGTAACCCCTGTAAAAACCACAAGCCATCTTTTTCACATTTTGTTTTTGTAAAGTACTAATTAAATAATCAAGAAATGACTGGCAATGTGATCATTAAAAACAAAAGCTAGTTGTGGGACCTCAGAGTTCTACGTGGATGGAAATGACCTTGTGTAGTTAAAATCAGAAACACCTGTACTGGCTACTCCCACAGATGCTTTCACTTTCCTGCTTAATTAGAGCTTCTTTTTTTCTTGTTATGTTCTTTTTTATGCTAGTGACAGTGTGATAGTATGTAAACATTAATGGCATCCCCCTTCAGCTGAGCTACAATAAAGACTTTTGAAATACAAATTGATCTCACTCACTCAACTTCTGGTTTAATTAGGGTAATCAGGAAAGAATGGGCCCATGCGGGATAAACTTTTTTTTTTTTCTTATAATGTAATCAACAGAAGGTATTAACTCAGATCTGGGCATTGTATGGCCTCATCTGGCCCTTTGGCTGTTCCTGATTAGGCAGTGGGAGGTCAATGGGAAATTAGGTTTCAAATGTAAACATGCAGTTTTTTCCATGTCAGCTACCAAACTCTCTTTCATTAGAGATTCCCCATCAGAGAATAACTTACAGTTTTTATTTTGTTTGTTTTTTACGATTTTATGGAAAATCATGATATGACTTTGTTGCTTTTATTTGAAAGCTGTTTTTTTTTTAAAAAAAGAAAAAGAAAAAGGATTCAATTTACATATGTATGTACATGTGTGCGTCACTGCAAATGTGTTGGAACGTATTCAGCTCACATTAAAAAAGAAAGACTGAAGCGGATTGTAGAGTTTTTAAATGAGATGTGGACTTCTAAGTATTTATTTTCAGAAGTCAAAGGTAAAGTTGTGTGCCTAGGTTGTGGAGGGCAGATTGCCATGTTTAAGGATTACAGTTTAAATCGCCATTATGAGACTAAACATGCAGAGAAATACAAGCATTGTATGAATGCATGTATAAAACAACTTCACTGATGCAGAGCAGGAACGGATGAGTTAAGCTTTGCAAACAAAGCTGCAAAAGCAACAAAGAATTTTTTCTACCAAGCTTTACAAGCTATCTAAGCAATCTAAAGCAGCTTGTAGCTGCTTGAGATGCCGAATAGAAGGCAGATCCTGCATTTGCTGTTGATGTGACTGTCCTTTACTTTTCCATCATAGACACTGAACCTGACTTCAGTGCACTTATTCAAGCCCAAAACAGACTCTCATTGAACAAGAAAAACAAACAGAAAAACTACAGATGAAGTAATTAAACTACAAGCAAAACAGCAACAGCACTTTGTATAAAGTTAAAAGTCCTCAGATGTAAAAACACACACATTTTGTTCACATTTGTTTTTGGGAATGTTGATTAAATAGTGATTGTAGCATCTACTCTTACCAGTAGTTTATAAAGAGATAAAAATGAATATTCAGCAGAATTGAGTCCCGGTTTCTTATGTGGCCCCTTCAGAAAGGTAATTGCCCACCCATATATTACAGCACTAGATATGGTTCCATTTTTAGATTTCTCTCTAGTTATCATTTAGAATCTAGTGCTATCAGCAGACCATATATTAATCCTTGATTGACCTATCAGCATGTATTCTAGCTTTTTACTGATAGCACTGGCTTCTTTGTAAGTAAAATTAAAGGAACTATGTGAAATAAGTGATTTCGCATCTATGAAAATTAATACATAGTGGTGGGGGTTGTGGTCTAGAAGCCGGTGTAAAGGGTCATTTAAGCAGTTTAGCTCCATTAACCCATGAGTGTCCTCTACAACCACAGACTAATGTTTAATAGGATTAACAGGAAGTGAAATGGCTCTACTAGATCAGTTTGGGCTGCAACGTAAACAGTAAATTTAAAGTTCATAAATAAAGTTCATACATGAAACTGCTCACAATAAGGTTTGTAGATTTCCCTTTTTCTTTCAGAAGCCAGTTCATGATTTCTGGAAAGAGATGTTTCTTTTTCATTTTCTTCTATTTTTCTTTTTATGTTTTTGACTCTTTCAGCAACATCAGGCCAGTGCCACCTGGTTCTGGTATATTCAAGTCAAGGTGGATATATCTATAGCCGACAGCTCCAAAATGTGATGTGTAAGTAGTACTACGGGCAAGGGGAAGAAATGTGTGAATTTGATCTTAGGTGAAATTTAATGACACTGAAAATGGAGAAGGTCATTTATTTGGAAGATAAAAGCATCATTGTGAGTTAATTTTACTCTCCAGAAAAGGCAAAACATTTAATCTCATACTGACCAACTTATTTTTTATTTTATTTAATTATTGGTGATTCATATAACCAGTCAAATGTGGAATACCATGAAATATTAATAAAGTGGAGTTGAAGTGTTGGTGCATTACTATAATTAGATCAGTGACTCCTCACCTTTAGCTCCAGCTGTTAGCAGCTATGTCTTCAGTTTATATTTGATCTCCAGGTGAGTCAGAACTTTTCTTTTCAGATATTTTCCCAGATGCGAGGTCTTGTTGTCTTGACTGCTATTCCATCAGTTAACAGTCTCCTATAGTCCAGGAAGTTACAGTGTGTCAGCTTTATCAGTCTCAGTCACTCTCTTTTTCCTTCTCTCTCTTTCAGTGTCGAGGCTCCACTTGTTACCCCATGAGCTGACAGGTTCAGAGGTCAAAGGCCATTTGACTTTTAGGGTTCATAGCCCTCGGACTACATGGTGCAGCATCATCCTTGATGGGTTTAAAAGTGTTGGGCGTGGCAGTAGTCACCACTTCGCCTCACAAACTCCATCAACCAGTGATTCTGAAGTACAAAATATAAAAAAATGATTAAAAAGTCAGAGAAATGAAACTTGTCACAATCTTTTTAGTAATTTAGCGTGGTTTTCACTGTTTCAGGCCCATATGATTCACATATATTACGCTGCCAGCTATACTAATTACAGTCATCATTAACTGTGAAAAGGTTCACTGGAGATCTGCTTGGCTACACAAATACACACATAAACATACTGTAAATGCTCTTGTTTAAACCACATATACAGTATAATAATACAGACCTTCTGTCAGACAGAGGTGATAAAACACCCTTTGATCAGTTAGCACACGACACACTGAACAACAGGCACACCCATTAAATACAGGATGTGTTTTTTAAGGTATATGATACGATAACCCTGAAGCTTAAGAATGAAATTAATTACAAATGTGGGAGTTAAATGAGTGTGGTTGTAGCCTGCCTATTACTGAAGAAATATAGCAACTCTGGTGCCTGTAATAATTTCAAATTATTGTTAAATCAAGAAGGCCAAACATATTCAAGGCCACTGATACCTTCAATAAATTTGTAATTCTGCTTTATTTGAGAAGACATACCCATATGGATGTTCAATATAAACAATATGATAAAGATGTAGAGTTTCTTCATTTAATTTCTCTATAAATTAATGCTCTGGTTCGTCTAGTCCAGGTGTTTTTTTGTTTATGTGAAAGCAAAATCTACACAATGTTTAGCTGTCTCAGCGAAGATAAGGTGAGAGGAAAATGTTTTGTGAAACTGCTGAGCATTTGAAGTAACTTGTTTTGATTTATTCTGAACCTTAACCACATACAGTATTAGTTTAATATATTTTCAGGAATATCTGCTCTGTTCAGCACATACACAGTTGGGAACGCATGAAGGATGAGCACTGCTCCTCAATTATAATGCAGTTTCTCTAAAGTACATCTTATGCTACACCCTTCTTAATGTATGGTTCAAAACAAAGCATCGCATCATCTTAATGATATTCCTCATAAAAAAATGTAGCATCCTCATAGTTGTCCAAACGTAACAACTTTACCAAACAAACTACAAAGGAAAGTCCAGAGGTAATCTCTGGTCACCTTTTGGCCTCTGTTCTGACAACACACACAGACACACACACTCACATAATCACTCACAGACTCACTGACTGACTCTTCCAGAAGAGCGTAGTCAATTCCAACTTGTTGACAATCTATTTTTAGGAATTTATCCTGTGTCACCACTAATTGGGATAGAGGTCATTTATTTTCCACTGAGCTGGTTAAAAATGAACATTCCCTTTACTTGAAGCCTCAAGTGACACAAGCACATCAAAATTACAACTGAGACACAGGATTAAAGCTCATTTGTAAAGCAGCATACCATCACTGAGATAGACAGAAACTTGTTCTCATGCATCTAAACATAAATAAAAGGTCAACTCTTCACTTCTTCTGCTGCCCTGTTGGGCATTTAGCCTGCATCTAAAGCAGAGTGGCTTGATACAAAAGCAACATACAAAAACAAAAAGGACACACATCAGAGAAGATTCCAGTTAAACCTGTGAAGCCAGTCACCACTTTTACTTTAGATGTAGTTTGGGTTATAAAAATAAGCTTGTCCCCAGACTGGCTGCCTAGCTGTTTCCCTGTCACACGCTGGGTCAGGACCCAGAGAGGCTAAAATGGATCTCAGTATCATTTTAGAGCCACTGTATGGTTACTTTTTCGCAAGGTCTGCAATGTAAAGCTGAATGAAACACACTAAAGCTGTAGATTAACAACAATAAGAAATGCTGTTAGTTAGCCTTAAATAAGAAAAATCCTACATTAGATTAACACATTCCCATCTACTGACTTCCAGTTATCACACCAAAGGTGAGGTCAGTCAAAAAAGTGTCAATCACCTAAGTCACTCTGAAAAAGAAGCTGTGCTAAATACCTAAATTTTTCCTTTTTTCTGGAAACCTAACTTCCCTCTTACCTCAGAGGACAGCTTGTCTGTTGAACAGGGAAATCCACAGGGCTCTGACTGGCAGTTACACCAAAGTCCTGCAGAAGCAGCAGCAGTAGCAGTCCTACAACAGTTTGAGTGCTGACATACAGCCAGCTGACTGCCTGTTATAGTAAACCCCTGTAGACTCTGAATACCTGCAGCTGTATTTTTAGCTCCATCTGTACAAGTGTGTGATTCTATGACACATCAGATTTTTGTGGGAACAACAGTACCCTCCTGTCTTCCTACTCTCAGCCTTTTCCAATAAAGGTCTATGATTACCATCTGGCAGAAATGTAGTGTGGATAAAAATGTTTATGTAGATTTTCTATAATTCTCTGCATCACTTATCCCCAAAGCAGGGCGTTCCTCTTCTGGCTGTGTGACAGCATGAGGAAATACTATATAATTATGCTATTTATATAGCAACAAAGCAAATGCGATATTTGTTGAGTGTTTGTTCTTACCACTTAGCTCTTCAATGCCATCTTCAAACACAGGCTAAACACCAGTTCTTCTGCCTTCTTGTCACGGTAAAGTCAACCCTCTTTCAGTCTTTTTCTGCTACAAGATCCTGAAACATCTGGTAGTCAAGCAACGGAAGGTAAAGTCTTTCCTAAACAACCTGTAGCTCTGCCCCACTATAACACTAAACTATCCACCTCCCATCCCTTCTGGCCTGCTCAGTGGCGACGTACTGTATGTGCCAACTCGTAGATCCACCCTGGTGTAACGGTGCAGCGTGCTGGGCTGAGGATCTGCTGTGAGCTGGTCTAATCAGGCTGAGCAGCCATCTGACCCTGACAGCCCTGTCACCAGCAGAATGCACTACAGTTAATGCTCTTAGAGCCAGAGGAGAAGAGCCTCACCCCCCCCCCACACACACACACACGTCTTCCACTTCTTCATCCACTCTACTCCTTTCTGTCGCCACTCTTCCAGCAAGCACTGGGTGAGAGTCCTGCTCCTAACTTTTCTAAGGTGCTTATGATTACGTGGTTCAACCAGGGAAATCCATGATCTCACATACAGTACTGAACAGAGAGAAAATAAAAGAGGAGCAATGTTTTCATCTCACGCTCCTTGCAAAAAATAAAACGATTGGTCCCATGAACACTTGCTGCAGTGTCACGTCTGTCCAGACCTTTTCTTGTTTTCCCTCCCTCCTTCCATCTCCCCCTCCCCTTCTCGTCCCTGAACCATCTAAAAATAGACGGTCTTTTGAGCTACCAGACAGATTGGCCAAGTCAACCTGTGGAGTCCCATTTGTAGAAATTAACTTTCTTGTTGAGTTCTAACAGTACCAGGATTATTTTCTTGAAGTCAGCTCATCACTGTTTGCCCAGTAAATTACACACAAAAAAAAAAAAGAAAAAAAAAAGGATCAGTGTCTCCACAAGGTGTAGAATGTGAGTCCAGAGAGTCACAAGGCAGTCACAGGTCCAGACTTTTTAAAGCAGGACAAGCTGGGGCCTCACCTCACTATCAATCACTTTGAGTGGTGGTTAACATGACTCTACAGAGAGCTTTAAAAACCACCACTTATTTGCTAAAATTAGCTAAAGCACCAATTGAACTGTTTCCAGTTCATCGCATTAAAATCGCAGTGTTCCTTATCATGCTGGTAAAGACAGAGTGATTTTCTGGGTGTGAATCTTTTCTCAGAGTTGGAGCTATTTTTGATACATCAAGGTGACAGGTATTCATCTACTCTGTGGTCCACTGTTATCTCACTTTTGATTCGATTGTCTGCCTTATTCTTATTCCTAATAACACTGCGAACATATCTACATGCGATTATTAGAAGATCTCAGACAGTTCTGACGAACACCTTTTTGCCTGGTTGTTGTTAAATGAGAACTTTTGTTGCAAATAGCATCTATTCATTCATGTACACTGCTCAGAAAAAATTAAAGGAACACTTTGAAAACACATCAGGTCTCAATGGGAAAAACAATCATGCTAGATATCTGTACTGATTATAGACTGGGTAATGTGTTAGGAATGAAAGGATGCCATATCATTTGGCAGAAATGAAAAGGATCAACCTACAGAGGCCTGAATTCAAAGATACCCTGAAAATTAAAGTGAAAAAAATGATGCAGCAAGCTAGTCCATACTAAAATTTCATTGCAGCAACTTGAAAATGGTACCCAATAGTTTTTATGGCTCCCTCTTGCTTGTATGCATGCCTGACAATGTCGGGGCATGCCCCTGATGAGATGATGGATGGTGCCCTGGACGATTTCCTCCCAGATCTGGACCAGAGTATCACTGAGCTCTTGGACAGTCCTGGCAGCAAACCTGGCAGCATTGGATGGACCAAAACATAATGTCCCAGAGGTGTTTTTATCAGATTTAGATCAGGTGAGCATGGGGGCCAGTCAGTGTTATCAATTCCTTGATTCTCCAGGAACTCCCTGGGCACAGAGGCTGGGCATTGCCGTGCACCAGGAGGAACTCAGGACCCACTGCACTAGCATAGTGTCTGACAATGGGTCCAAGAATTTAAACCTACTGGAATTAAGGGTGTTGTTGCCTAGTCTGTGAAGGTCTGTGTGTGTGTGTGTGTGTGTGTGTGTCCCTCCATGGATATGCATCCCCAGACCATCACTGACCCACCACCAAACCGGTCATGCTGAACAGTGTTAAAGACAGCATAACATTCTCCACGGCTTCTACTGACCCTTTTACGTCTGTCACATGTGTTCAAGGTGAACCTGTTTCTCATCTGTGAAAAGCACAGATGAGAAACAGGTAATGTTGGAGGACATTTTGTAGTGCTCTGGAAATACATATCCTGTCCTTCCTTTCACAAAGCAGCAGATAATGCTGAAATTGCTTCATTGTTTTTGCAGGTTATAAATACAAATAATTTGTGGAGCTTTACTGTGATCCAGTGGCTTGAATCTTTCTGATGTTTTAAATGTACTCAGAAACACATTTAGTAAATTATGATAACTCCTTTGTACATGTTTTTACATATAAGAATTGAGTCGCATTTAAATGCATCTTTACAAAGTTTCTGGAGTAGTTATTTTGATCATTTACCAGACAAGGAAGATGCAGTTAAGTTTAAGAATTTAAGAAAAACATTGATACTTGAGTATCTCGATATTAAGCTTTGTAAGTTGTATTGACTCAAAAACACTATTTTCTCAAATTAATAGCATCCATACCTAGATATTATTATAGGCAAATGTTAAATCACATCCCCAGATTGGAGAAATAAAGTATTGCTATGATGTTAGATGTTACAGAGCCTGTGATAAATGCAAATGCTCATCATACTGTTTTTAATTTTTTTTAAAAAATCATTCTACTTAGACTGTGATAGTTTCTCTAGATGATAATTATCTTTGACACTTTGTTTGTGTGAGTGAGTGAGTGAGTGAGTGAGCTAAGCCTCATCAGTCACACAATTCTTTCAAAAAATCACATCACAGTTGCCTATTCCACACAGAACAATTGTAAATTTCATCCAGAATTCTCATTTGTGAAATTTAGAGTCCCTTGAGTATGGATCCAGTCCCTTTCCACTAAAATTTATTTCATTCAGTTAATTTGGACTCCCATTTTTGCTACGAGTAAAATCGACCTGTGACACGCTACTTCTAACTGGTTCTCAAACCCATGTAGTCTTCCTCTCGAGGCTTCCTCTGTCAGATCATCCTGTGTAAAAGTCAGCTCTGGAGGGACCATCTGTTTTGATCCTACAAACTTGAGCATGCAGGCATGAACATTGATGTAGTGGTTTCTGGAAATGTGAGCTGACACTCAGTAGGTCAATCCAGACAGGCTTGTGCTTTTTGAGGACCCCAAAGGACACTGAGCACTGGCTGCAGCCACTCTCCTGGTTTCATTAAACTGACCTGCAAAGACTGACCTGACCTGCAAAGACTTCGGCAGTGAATCCTTTCCCAAAGGTACAAGGAATTAACGAGGAAGTATTCAAGCCTTGTTTTAATAATAGAAACACTGCTGATGGTCATGATCATGGTAATTATAAATAACTATGCATCCATCCATCCAAGCTGGAGTCCATCCCAGCTGTCATAGGGCTGATAGTGTATCACAGTGCCAAAAATATGACTGGAGATAAGTTATTGTTTTGCTTATATCAAACCTTTAATTTCACATTTCATTAGTGTGTGTGTGTGTGTGTGTGTATGTGTATACATCTCCAAGTGTCAATAGGCATTAATGTAAATGAGCTTTTCAATTTAAAAGATGTGTTTATACAAATATATGTTACATATTGTTTTAGAAGTGGGATCTGTTGGGGGCATTGCTAAAATTGCTCAATCAATTTACAAGTTTTTTTAAAATACATTATAGCCCGTAAAATTGACCTATCCTGGGAGGTTTGCTTGAGTTAAAAGAAAAACAATTTTGTGGTGATTGTGTTAGTTTATTCCTCACATACTTGCATAAATGTTGCTGTTGTATTATATCCTTCCTGGTAAGCCATTCTTGGAATTATGCAATGCCTTGTTTCTATTTAAACCTTGGATGGCCTCCACAGAGACACTCTAATCTGGCTCAGGAGCTTCTAGTCTCACCCTGTTGTATTTATTGTTGTGTCTGGTGAAAACAAACAAAGTTTAAAAAAAAAAAAGCCAACCAATTAAACACTATTATGGGCAGTTTAAAAGCTTACTACCACTTCTGTGACAACTGTTATTGAACCACAATGCTGTTACAATACTACTGTGTTTATACAATATATTTACAGCTGTTAATTCCATGTATCAGCCTATGGTATCTGCAAATTACTCAGAATGTAATCTTTCATAACCCACTTTCCCATTAAGCCTAGCTCTGAATCGTTCTTTCATAATGAATGCCTGAAGTGCGAGTGCAGGCGAGCTTATTCTGATTTACCGTCTTCATATATGCAATTACAAAGTGGGTCCCCTGCTCTGGAGCTGTTCGTAATTCTGTCTCTCAGCCACACCACTCATGCCGCTGCTGTGTGAAATCGTATGTAATTCCCTAAGCAGCTAAAAAGAAACTGGATATGAAAAGGAAGTGTAGTTCCTCCCATTAGTTGTAGGTCTTAAACTGTAATCAGTCCTTCCATATCTCACACATAATAAGTGTGTGTTAATGACTTCCAAATAGCGCAAAGTCACACCATGTCAGACTTTAGACTTTAAGAAACTCTTGATACAGTCTACTTATACTTTTATAAGTACTGTAATACTTGTACTATTACTTCAGTTGTAACAAAACAATTTCCTCTCGCTGGGCCATTAAAATCCTACCAATTTATTCTTACAACTGATTTAAAAAAAAAAAAATTTTTTTAATTAAAAAGCAGGCATGGAAAGGGTAATGTGAGGTTTTGCACGTAAACATTCACACACACGTGCTGAGCACTCACACGCGCTCACGTACAAATAACAAACGCGCGCGCGCGGGCGCACACGCAGTCAAGTGTGTGGCAAGCGGCGGCAGCTGCTGTGTGTATAATTAGAGTGTTTTGAAAGCTGAGAGTCGGACAGCAAGACTTTCACCTGCGGACTGAACGGTTACCATGACAACCAATTATCAGCACGGTAAATAGGACCTTAATATGCTTATGTGGCGTGTCTGTGTGGTAACCCTGGTGCCCTGAGGTGAAGCAGCTTCAAGAGGGGGAAAGATGGAAAGTGTGGGGGATACTTGTCGCTGAACAGCCACTTCACCATATGCTGAGATTTGTTTCCTTTCAAAACTCACTTTCCATCTCACCGTCTCTGCCGTCTGCGCTCGAGCAGACACGCCCACGCGAGATTATCAAAGCAAATAAAAATTCAAATTGCTTCCCCAAGCGTTTGAAAATATATTTAAAGGCTGATGATGTGTGGAAATCACACAGGAAAAAAAAAGAGAGAGAGAGAGCATGCACAGAAACTAATAACAGGGTACTGAGAATGTCGTGTCAGAGGTTTATCAGGTGAAAAACAAAGAAAACTGATTCTTACCTGCATCCAGAAAACTGTGACGGTGCTCCATCTAGTGGATTCTACAGGGAAACGTTACCAACACGCAGATTGTCGGGTAGACCGACCACAGCTTTTCTATCATCACAAAAAGAGCTAGTGAATGAAAACAGGTTTCATTGCACTGATGATTCCTTTTCTTGTGCACTACAAAAATGATAACCAATCATATCTGTGAGTACTTTCTGTTTTTCACAGTTGGCTTTAAAATGTAAAGTGCAGTTTTGCTCCAGTGCCTGGTACAGCTGAAACACAGATGCTGTAAAGTTAATGCTTTGGCTTAATCCTGTAAAGCTGCCTAACCAACTCAACACAAATGCTAATACCTTAAAAAAAAAAAAGTCAACAAAAACATTTAATTCCAATTAATAATCAATCCATCAATCAACACCCTAACAGGAAGCACTCCGAGAGCAGTAAACCTTCCACCAGGGGAGCTCACTCTCAGGGCATTATGAATAGCATTTTATATTTTACATATTCATTTTGCTTTCTTTGTTCTTTTTAAACATACTTTAAAAAGTTTGTAGTGCAGTAAAAATCCGATAAGGGCAGATGGTTACTTTGATTGCACAAACATTAATTTGGAGTAGGTAATGCATGATAGGTACTGATTTATAAATAACTGGACATGAATAACTTGAGCTTAATATATAATAGCATATTGCAGTATGTTTATAACTAACAATGGCAGCTCATTCTCTTTCTCTTGACAATGTTTTCTTTAAAAATAAAACACATTTTGAGGTCAACTTGAAAGAAAAGCAGATGTGAAATGTAAAAGTGAGGTCAGAGGTCGAATGTGGCATGATATTTGGATGCAAACTAAAATGTGATTTTTAGATTCCCCATGTACTAGTAGTATCATTTCCTGCACTTTTCAAGCTATCGTGTTTACAGACAGAATGACACACATACACGCACACACAACCAAAAACATAACCGCCTCGGCAGAGGTAATAAATAATTTACGAAAGCACAGTCATTCACCTACTCACTCAGTTAATTGGGCATTGTGTCTCAACTGTACACTGCCTACCACCCTGCACATTCTTAACTTTGAGTTTATTAATTAAGATTACAGTGATCTAAGTTCAGTTTAACAGTGATACAAGCACAAGGAACTATTCAATGTGAAAGGGACATGGGAAAGTTAAGTACTTAACTCTGAAAAAAAAGGTAGGATACACTGCAAACAAAATAAAATAACATCTATTATCTCTTTTTAAAGAGATAACTAACAGTTAGAAAGTAGTGAACTACTATACACCTAATTAGAGTAGTAGTTTACATTTTGCAGTAGTTTCAGCGAACTACATTCATTCAATTCCTCACCCCCTTTTGAGTAGTTAACTGCTATAACATTAAAATTTTATCTTTGCTTCTTTACTGTCAAACTTTGTTTGACAAGCACTGCCCCCCAGTGGTTAATCTACACACTTTATTTATTTATTTCAGCCATTATTAACATTTTTTTTTAATGACAAAGGGGAAGAAGACAAACTATTGATCGAATAGGCTTTAACTCATTATCCGTACTTACACTTACCATTAGCTTACTTACACTTAAATATTTATAAGTAAGAGTAACTAGCCAAAAACTTCCTTTTGGAATTTATAATTGGTGTTGGGGAGCTTGTCAAAATTTATATAATTATGAACACAGAACAGAACTGCCAGATTTTGATCCACCCACTGATTGGAAACATCTTCATTTTTCAGCATGACAATGATCCTAAACACACTGCAATAAAATCACACCTTACTAGAAAACCACACTGTCAGTCATAGTCTGGCCTCCCTAAAGCAACTCAACATCAATGAAGCAGCTTTAAATGTCTGGAAAATTATTCTTGAAGACTACGTAAAGAAATTTCCAGAAAGCTTGCCCAAGAGAGTTCAGGCTGTGTTGAAGAGTAATGGTAGTCATACCCAATAATGACTTTCATGCTGGTTAGACTTGTATACACTCAGCTTTTGCCTTATATACTGTGTTTCCATGTCTGTTTGCACATGTTTCAATAAATCACTGCACCTCTTTACCAGTTTCCTTACAAAATATGAGACACGGTTGGCTGAAGACTTACAGATAAAGGTAAAATTAGTATATAATATTCTTTATTAAAAGTTTTTTCATTATGAGTTATTCTTGATACATTTTTATGCATAAAAGTCATAACCTGCAAAGGTAAGTAATAACAAAACTGGACTCAACTCTTCTTTCTACAATCTGTTATGACTGAATTAGGGGGGTTAATTAATATTGCGCTGCCCCTGTAATACAAACAGGAAAAATAGAACTAGAAAACCCCTTGTCCATTGCTAGTGCTTGATAAAATGTTGCTGAGTTAAGAGACCTCTGCATACAGTAAGTGACAAACTTGTGAAACTGTGATTAAATTAAATCATTTTGATCACAACGGTTCCCTGAATATGGGACAGTGGCTGGTGGTGAAATAGGCTAGCAGGCCAGAGCTTAGTCAGGGTTCACATTTTGAGATCACGCCTTCACAGTGACGCGGAACCTGGGCAGACCCATCTGCTGCCGTCTACTCTTCAGTCACTACTAAATGGATTAAATCTCCTGTGAACGCAGTTCTCATCTGGCTCTGTGTGTATGGTTAAAGCAGTGGTGGCAGTATGTCTTAAAGAAGGCAGTCACGGTGCAGTCTGTTCAGCTTCCGTTCAGCCAGCTGTTACTGTCTGCAAAGTATTCCAGGTACCACTCTGCGGTTCCCTCATTGCATGTTTAAGATTTATCAGCTTAAACATGTAATGTGGTGCACTTCCTCAGAATGATTTTTATTTTTATTTTTTAATAAAGCTCTTCTAAAGTCTCATTTGTAGTCTGGATTCAGTGGTTTGCTCAGGAATACATGTCTAACATGAGAGGAGTCATCATTTACCCACAATGATTTTGTACTGCTAATCCAGAAACCTCTGACTTTTTGCCATAATGAGAAATTTTAATGTATCTGTTTTTTCTTGATCATTAGATAGCCTAACAACTTCAACCAGAAACCCCTCAAAGCACCCAAAGAGAGAAAAAGGATTGCAAAGTATATTTAATATGTTAATTTATAAATTGTCACCTCATGGTTCACAGTACAGGCAGCATTAATAAGAAAATATTTTCTTTTAAGAATAATGAAATTTGCCCTCACAGTCCTGAAAAACCTTGAACATAGAGTCTGATTTTAAGCAGATATTTTAAATTTGTTGCTGCTTTTGTAAAAGCACAAATTTGATATGTAAAACTGGATGCAGATATTCATGTAATTTAAAATGTATTTACTCCTCTACTATAACATTTATCTTCTGAAGGATCACATCTCATTTTGTCCTTATCTTTGGTTAACACATTTGCCAAAGAAGCGAAAGATCCCACTCAACCGTGGGGAGCTACCTGCTCTGGAACTCCCTTGTGAATAAGGGAGCTGTCAAAAGTAAGTCTCTCAAAGTGCTTTAAAGCCACATTGGGATGAAACTAAAAGGTACTGCTCCCATATGAACCCTTGCAGTGACTTTTGGCTATCAAAAAATGTTTCAAGGTTAGCATGGATTAACCTGGTATAGCACATTTGCTGGATGTTCTTGTTGAGAGGATGAAGTTATAGGCCACTGGAGATCATTTTAGCTGCAGTTTTTTGCAAGATCTACATGACATGCTGGGTTTAGAGCAGCTATCCACATTAAATTATAATACCCTACATTAACAGAAGGGTCAAGCTTAGCGACGGAGAGCAGACTGCTTTCCTGTGAGGAACAGATGGCTCACTGAGATTAAACAGCTGACCTGCTCAGCTCATGTCTGAAGGTGCTGTGATTCCACTGATACGCACAACTTTTTTTTAATTGTTATTATTTTCAGTTCAGTCTATCAGACTTCCTATGGGTGAGATTTAAGAGTGATTTCATCACATTCCCCTTGTAATTGTATAGGAAGAAGAATACATAGTCAAAGCAAAGTTTTTAAAGTAAACATAACTCAAGTAATCTTGAAAATTATATAATTAACTAACTTGCTTGTATTTAATATGTTTGAGTGTGATGCAGTGGCACTTCATGATAAAGCTTTGTTTTAGCAGTATAAATGTTATGGATAATTCCCTGTACAAATCCCGTGCTGGTTCTGTGGGAATACAGCAGCCTGAGGTCAGATTAAAAAAGAAAGGTTCACGTGGTCACCTGTGAACCAGGTTGGGGTTAGGGCTTAAAAACAGATCAGAGTCAGCGGATATAAAAACCAGCTCAAACACATAGTCTGTCGCATACACAAAGAGCTGACGATAGGACTATCCAGATACACTAATTAGGAAAAAAAAAATTTCATTCAGTTCAAGGAGTTTGAAGGAAGTTCCTCTGCAACAGAAGCCATGGTTCTGGAGAACGACTGTGACTCTGTCTTCAACCCCCAAATCACTGTGAGTATCACAAAGAAATTAGGTTAACCTTAGTGTCCTCAGACCCTCTGTGCTCACATGGGGATGTTACATTTTGCTTTACATTTTGCACATTATACTTCATTCTGCTCCACATGGATTGTTGCATCCCAAAAAAGAGCATCGAGTCTTAGGTTAAGGGTATATCTGCTGTGACTGCAGTGCAAAATGTAATGACTTTTATACTGATATCACATTATTATAGCCAAGACTAGTAAATCACTTTGAGCACTGTTTATATTTAATTTGTAGGTAACTCATATAGAATAGCAGTTCTTACAGGTGCAGGTTTATATTATTCAGACTTGGAAATCTGTCCTTGATCACACTCAAAACAAGCAAGCAAACTGTATCTCTGAAATATCTGAATCTTTATTTCAGGAGGAGCATGTAGAGACTCAGTACGGGAACCTCCACTGTATCGTGAGCGGGACACCAAAGGCTAATCACCCTGTCGTCCTGACCTTTCATGATGTTGGACTTAACCGTAAGTACCAGCTCTTAACAGTGCAGTGTTTGTCATCATTACATCCTATAAACAACTATAATATACCTGAATACAAGTGGACTTAGTTAAATAAAAGTGGAAATCAATGGAGCAAAAAGCTGAAGTTGTTTAAATACTATGATATCCAAATTAGTTTTCATTTCTAATCGATTTTCATATCTGGAGCACAGCGTATTGACTTTATCATGCAATGTCAAACCTTCTTAATTTTCTAAAAATAGTTCATTTGTTTTCTTATGCTTTCTTCTGTTATGTTTCACATTCTCACTGCTCAACAGTGCCATTTTTTGTGTTTTCTTGCCACAGACAAGTCCTGTTTTGAGAGCCTGTTTAATCATCAGGACATGCAGGAAATCAACAGACATTTTCCTGTTTGTCACATTGAAGCACCAGGACAACATGAGGCAGCCAAAACTCTACCTGCTGCGTCAGTAGATTATCTTTGTTGTTCATTTTTCACAGCACACTTTCATTGTGTGTATTTTAACAATTAATGTTGGAATTATAAAATGATTTGATATGAGTTCTATGAGCTGTATAGTCAAAGAACTTGTGCATGCTGATGGAAAATTTGACTTCTGACCCCTCAGTTATACCTACCCTTCCATGGACCAGCTGTCTGAAGCGCTGGCCTCTGTCCTCAAACACTTTGGGTAAGACAATCTTGAAACTTCTCAGAGTTACCAAACAGCTTCACTTGGACTCTCCTCTCAATTAAATTGACCAAATTCATCTTGTGCTGTGTATTCTGCAGGTTTCGTAGTATAATTGGTCTGGGAGTGGGAGCAGGAGCATACATCCTGGCTAGATTTGCTGTGAGTTTGAGTCTTTTCTCTAAATTCCATTCAACAATAAAGCTGGTTTTATGCAGAGTTTATTATTTTGTGTAGCTAGAAAACAAAACTAATTTCAGAACAGATCTTCTGGGTTTCTCTCTGTTTAGAAGGGAATAGGGATGTTGCCAGAGGTACTGAGCAGATCTTTGCTTTTCAAGTGAATTTACATAGATACAATTAGACATGTCTTATCTCAGAAATGCTGCAAGGTCTGTAAATGATTTTATGGCTGATTTAGACTAACAGATTTCTAATCGTTTCACTGTGTGTACAGCTGAATCACCCTGATTTGGTGGATGGATTGGTTCTGATCAATATCAACCCCAATGCTAAGGGCCTAATGGACACTTTTGCAAACAAGGTAGACAGCATGTAGCATGTATGTATATATAGATGGGTACAACCTCCTTTAATGTTGGCTTTAAGTTAAATTTGATGAATTTTTACACTGGAGCTGCCATGGGAGTGTTAATGATACCAGTATTTTTTTTCATTGTTCCCATATGTGTTACCATTGTTATTAAACACCCCTAATGTCAGTGCATTAAAGGCTATTAAATGAAGGTAGATTAACCTGGTGAAACTCTGTTTGTTATAGATCACTGAATGGACCCAAACCCTACCAGATGCAGTCATTGCCAACTTGTTTGGAAAGGTAAGTTATCAAGCCTTCTCTGCAGTGACTAATTTCAGTTGGCATAGGAAGAAAACCTGAAACATGCATCTTAAAATTAAGCAACATATACTTATATGGTATTTGTGTCCTACTTATAGGATGAGATCCAGACCAATCATGACCTCATCGCTACATACCGTCATCTCATCACAACAACGATGAACCACTCCAATGTCAGTCAGTTCTTCCGCTCCTACAACCATCGCAATGCTCTAGAGGTGGAAAGACCCATTCCTGGAGGAAACATCAACGTCAGGACTCTCAAGTTAGTAAAACCATTTATGCTAATACAGAATCTTTCACTTATTTAATGACCCTCCTCCAAAATCATCTCTTTTAATGCCCTGATTTACCAATCACAGGCTTGCATCTGTGCAGCAGGTCAAGTAAACGCCTGCCATATGTTTAGCCTCTCTGACTCTTTAATCTCCCTTTTGTGGTACAGGTGCTCCGCTCTGCTAATTGTTGGCGATAATTCTCCAGCTGTGGATGTTGTGGTGGACTGCAACTCTAAACTCAACCCCACCACAACCACACTGCTTAAGGTAACCAGATGACTGGCTGATTCAAAAATAAACACACAAGCAATATTTAATGTATTATGACTATTTCATATAAAACTGCAATGCTGATAAGTATATAGCCTTAGATTGAATACTGCACATTTCTTTTTCTTTCTTTTCCTCCTCTAGATGGCGGACTGTGGAGGACTTCCTCAGGTGGATCAGGTGTGAAAACATGTTTTACTGGCTACTCTGATAATAATGTAAATTCTCTACTCCTGTCTTATTACCGATGATTTAATACTTATCTATCTTTCCACAGCCAGCCAAAGTGATTGAAGCCTTCAAATATTTCATCCAGGGATTGGGATACTGTAAGTTGATATTGCTAAACTCTAAACTGTATCTCTACGTTCCAACCATTAATGATCACAGTATTTGATTCAGTATCTTGATTCTCTGCTGGTGACACTCTTAATTACATGAAGTCATTATTTACAGTAACTGGATTTGATGTATGTCAATGCAATATTCTGAAATAGCAGTAATTTATGTAACATACCTACATAACAAGATGCACTGCAAAATGTGGGGAAAAAAAGAGATCACTGATCATCGAATTGCTAATGCAGTGTAGTAAAATGACTCTATTCTCATTTCTCTACAGTGTCCAGCGCCAGTATGACCAGACTTCGCTCACGGACAACGTCCAGTTCAAGCCTTATGTCCTTGGACGGCCCTCGAAGTCGCGCACACACCAATGAGTTGCAACGTGGCCAAATGCATTCACGCGGCAACGAGGAGAAGCGTGTGCGCTCGCACACCGACGTCTCCATGGATAGCATTTCCAGTATGAACCAGAGTGTCTCAAAGGCCACTGAAGTGGCATGCTAGAGCACAGGCTCCTCTAAGCTCCATTCACTTTATACAAATTATACCTCATTATATGTAGCCAGGTGTATCATATAGTCATCTTTACTTTCCCATCTCTACCCATCTTCATCCAATTATGCCCTTTCATCTGCACTATCTCTGCCTGAAAGGCCACAAGATATGGTTTCATGTGACTTTCCTCCATCCCTCCATTCTCCCTCAAATTTCCACTCTGTATGTCCTTATCCCCTCACTACTCTGCATTCTTTCTATTCACTACTACTTCATCTTCATCCAAAGCCTCCTTCTCTGTATATTGCAGTTTACCTTCACCTTTTTTCACTCGGTCTCTGTTCATGTCCTTTTCTTCCCTCTGTCACTAACATTTTACCAGAGATTATACTGCAAACGTCCTTGTTTACGATTTATTATAAGATACAGTACATGAGAAAGTCATGTAATCTGAAATGCATTCATTAAAATTTTAAGTGTATTTACTGTAGAAATTATAATAAAGATGTAAAATATGGATTTCCTGGTACAGCAATTGCATGTTTATAATCAGGAATGTATATTGATTAGGTGCAACTATGACAGCAGTGTATTATTAACTGCAAGAAAGTGCTATGGATATACACTGTAGTTCGGACAGTGTTTCCTTTTTGATTCTCTGTGTAAAATAAAGTTAGGAGTTTTACATTCAGTTCAAATATTAAAGCATTTCATTTAAATGTCTCTTGTGTTGTCAGTGAGCATTTTTTTTATGTAGGCAAACTACAAAATATTAGATTTAACTAACTAAATACAACAACAGCCATAAGTAGAGTCAGATAATAAAAATGAACACAGTTTCTGATGAAATATTATAAACTGTTGACTATTTATTTAAAGAATCGCTATTCATAGGATCACTTGCATTTCAGGGCAACATTTTTGCTAGATTTTACTGTCATCTTGTTTACAGATCTTGGATAGGACTGCTAGAACTGTGAAAAACAAAAACAAAAAATGCAGCTTGAAATCTGATTAAACGTGCTGGTTGAATGCGAAGATCACAATATGGTAAAAGCTCAGAGTGTGGAGACAGAAAGAAGTGAGCTTAGCTACTATCAGTGTAACACAACTGAATTGCAAATATAGTTTAAGTTCAAGTTGCATGGCAGGTTTTGACAAGTACTTTGACAATATATATTTTTTAAATTCTGCATCAAAAATCTGACAACACTGTTTAAATACAATTCTCAGTACCTAAACTGCTCTTCTTAGATACAAGGAAGACACTGGGGAAATTTTCAAATTTCATGTGTTACAAAACATGAACCTAAATACAGGCTAAGGGACTGTAAAGGCTGAGCATCAGTCTATAAAAGCTTTAATGCCAAATCTTGCTCACCAACATTTCTGTTGTGTCTTATCTGTGATTCAGTGATAAGATTGTAATAAATCCTAAAAAAAAAAAAATTATAATAAGTTTCAAGCTTATATAGTACTTCTCCAAATTTACCACTAGATGGAAGCCTGTACCTCCTCACTTACTCTAACCTATAAGCAGTCAGGCACCACTCAGGTTTATGCAGCCACCCTGAAAACACTCGGTCCTAACAGATTGTATTGTCTAAAAGAGCTGCATGCAAATCAGTCACATAGAGACCAGGTCGCTCACCACATACTAGGGTTTTAACATCACTCTTCTGCCACAGTGTCATGGCTCTTTTTTTTTTTTATCACTCTTTGTTCTCTCCCAGAGGGCTGGATTAAATTGTATTGTATGAAAACTCTGCCCACATTCTCTGACATTACACACTCATATGCCATTCATTCATTTGTTCAATTTTGGGTGACAATTTTAAGCTATTTTTTTTATCATTTAAAAAAGAAATAATGTGCCAAGGAAAAATAGCAGGTCAAAAGAGAATAAAAGAGGAAAAAAAATCTGTAAGATAGTGAAACTGTGATTTAAGTTTTTATCATTCAGCAGCACAGCAGAAATATGAGTTATGCAAAACCTTAACCTACAAAAAAGAACAGTGGGAATTTTACTGCATGCAACTGGGTATAAGGCAACCGGTTTCTGCAAATGAAAGTTGATTTTTCTTTTTTTTTTGTACACTTTCTCTTCTTTTTAGTCTAAACATAATGTTTTGCCCCAGTAAATGCCAAGGTGTGTACCGTACAAATGTGGGCTGCACTGCTGGCCCATCATACATCATATAATCATGACATTGTGAGTTAATCCAAGTGTCACCATCCCTCGCATCATAATTTGCATCACGCGTGTGTGGATAAAAATAATCTCTGAATTGAGAATGTGTCTGCATGAATGTGTGTTTGCATGGGCATAAGCCAGCTGCATGCATGAATGTAGTAAATATGTAGGTGGGACTGTGTGGGGGTTGTGAGTAGATGGATTGTTTTGAGCTTTGGCTGCGAGACAGTGGACATATACAGATAGAAGAAAACACAAATGCAGCCAGCATTAAAGTCACAATAATTTTGAGTGCATGTGAGTGTGTGTGTTTGTGTGTGGTGTCTCTTTATTTCAAGGCCTCTTTTGTTTGTCTTGCATTATAAAATGATGATGAATAATGTATGACATAAATCTCTTTGAAGATTTCATTTAAACATGAGGCATCAGCTCTACCACAGCTGTAGGTTCAGTGTGTCCTTTATTTTACTGTGCCCCTGGGTAGTGTGTTGCACCATGAAAACACAAATTACTAAAAACTTTCATCTGCACCGACATACATTTGTGATTTGTCCAGTGAGGTTAACTTAATGGCTGTCCTGCTATTGTCTGCATGACTGAGTGGATAACAGCTTTTTTACTGCATTCACTAACTCATTATACATCTTTTTATTCAGTGAAGAAGCAGGCAGATAAGATTATAAACAAAAAAGTATTGTAGTTTTATAGTGGCAATGGCAGTTTTACTTCACACTGTGAAAGAATACTGCTCTGACAATCCCCCCAACACACACAGACACATACGCCTCTTAAATCTTAAATGAAATAAAGGTGCACTTCAGTGTGTATACATACTTTATCCAGTTTTGGCAAGGGCTCTGTGCTTAATTTCTTATGTTCATGTCTGACATAAAGCCTGTCAGTGACCATATATACACTAAGTGCATTAAGTTCTATTATTTGCATAGCTTATTAACCAGAAACAACTGTGAACATAATGCATTACCTGCTCAATGTAGCAAAAATGTAGCAAAAAAATAGATTTCCCTCTATGGCCCTGTATAATAACCTATATTAACTGGTCACAAAATATATAAAAATCAATAAAATATCACTACAGTGCATTAAATGTTGGGATTTTAAAGACCTTCAAGACCAGCGCACGGTGTAAGGTAGTTTTACTCTCCTGTGCCATTTGTTTCTCATATGACAAGAGAAATATGGGATAGTGTAGCATTCCAAAATCTGGACCTCGGATGCAAAAACATCTTGGGACCCTTGGTGCAGAAGTGGACACGTAGGGCCCCTCTCCTCCTGTCAATGAGCCCTTGCCAGCTGCAGCCATGTTGGAAAGAATCAGGCTCCTCCAGCAGCAGCAGCAGCAGCAGTGCTAACAGCTAGCGTCAGTGGACATCGACAACCGGGCACGGCGCTGTTGTGGACAAAAACAGACAGGGAGAGGGACCTGGAACGCAGAGGCATAACCCATCGAGCCGGTTCCTATTATCAGCGGATGTATTAATAAAATTCAGACACGCTGGCTGGATAAGGTGACCGGTTACGGAAACAAGGTGCGGTCGGGCTCCAGGGCTGAAACGGGTGAGTATTGATCCCACTTGGTGGGGTGAAGGACTGAGTGGGAATAGTCCTGCGTTAGCTGAGCTAGCTTAGCATTAAAGGGGGTAACACACAAACACAGACAATGGGGGTTAACGCCAGTGCACTTTGGCGTGGGTGTGTTTTTAGGGGGTGGCATCAGGGTTTAAGGGAAACACTTAGGAGCAACTGATGTGAATTACTAGTCAATTTTTCGCACAGCGGAGTCATTTGTATTCCTAACAGACAGACAGTGGTGCAGTGGCCGAAACCTCCCCTCCGTGTTTCTCCGGTGGGTGCAAAGGTCCAAACCAAGGAGGATTTCTGTCATGCGGAGCAACAACGCCTTTGCAAAACAGCTGTGTTTTGTTGAGCAACGAGTGGCTCAGGCTGAGACTTATTGTTACAGGCAATGGTTTGGAGACAAAAGGGGGCAGCCCTTGCTTAAACCTGAGCGACTCAAGTGTTTGGGACTGCTCGCTGCCTTGTCACCCTCACCTACAATACTGCACACTTATCACTGTACTAGGCCGATTGAAATCTACATATATTATATATATATATATATATATATATATATATATATATATATATATATATATATAACACACACACACATCATTCTTGAGCATGCTTGAGGGGATTAAACAGAAATGGATGTGTATTGGTAAAACTGACAGCTCTGTGGTTGAGATTTGTCAGTTATTTGTTCCCCTTTAATTTCAGGGTTTTGTGAATCAAAGCTTCCCGGTCTTGTCTCCTGCAGATGTCTGTTTTCCTGATGTTTGCCTGTCTTGTTTCCTGCCTTTATGTGACTGTTACCCCAGATCACATCCCTGCAAACATCCTCTAGCAGCAAAACTACAGGGTCAGGAAACCAAAGTGTGTTTGCAGATATTATGGTGTGATTGTGGACAGAATAATCACGCTTGACATGGAGTGTATGTTTGTCCTGAAAAGGGATATGACTGCTTTTTTTCTTTTGGTGAATGAATTTCACTTTCTGGCATTTTAATGAAACTGCTTCCCATCCAGTGGATGTCTTTCTGTGTAGATATTATTAGAGCAGTCATTAATGTTTGCTAGATTGCACATCCAGTTAGTGCATTTTACTGTATTTGCCTCCATATCAAATATATTTGTCATTATCTCAAAAAATGTGTTATTCAAAAACAAATATGATGATTGTGCATGAGTTTTTATTTGTAGAAGCGATGTGTAAAAGGGTAAGCAGTGACTTTGTTACTATGCCTGCTGCCTGATCGCCTGTTATTTTCACTAAGATGAAGAGGCAGGGATGGGGAAACAGCTTTTTGGATATTGCATTGATCTTTTCTCTTGTCAGTGGCTATGGGGTGTCACAAATGCAACAGAGAAAAGGGTGGGAGATGATGGGAGAACCAGTGGGAAGGGAATGAGAATTAAGCAGAAATCAGAAGAAGGCGGCAACAGTTTGGAAATGAAACTCAACCCCCCAGGTGTGTCAGTCCTAAACATTCAGTGGGCGGGTGTTTTCACTCTCCTATAAGTGACAGCATACAGTACAACTAGGAAGTGTAGAGAGAGGGGAGAGGAACACACAAGCATTCGTGATTTAGCAGAGGACCGGGCCTCTGCGTACCAACTGCCAACATGCAGTTCTGGGATTTCCTTGGTTGCACCAATGGAGGTATGTACGTGTGTAGTCATACTGATGGCTCGGCGACTCTTATCGGCTGTGCCAGGCGGGTAGAAAGGGTCTGACGGGCTGAATGCTGGAAAGGAATTTGTGCTGTGCACCGCTGTGCAAGCAGTTGCATGTGAAAACCTCACAGACAGGTAAAGAGTGGAACACAAACAAACAAGATTAGGGGTCTGATATGGTCTCAGCCTATTGTGTTTTGGTTGTTAAACCTGGTTGGTTCCTTCTAATTTTCATAAATGTTTTTTAGTTAAGTGGCACAGATGTGCTTGTTTGTATATTTTAACCTAAATGTTTTCTCTTTTTTTTCATAATTTGCTGGCTCAGCTTGACTTGTGAATCATAGCATGACTGTACGCTGCCCTGTCTACACTGAGCATATTTAAAATTTTCTGGGGAATAACTTTGAAATCTTGTCAGCTTCAAGTTGGGTTATAACAAACACTACTGCGACTATAGTTCCTAAACAGTGCTCTCATTCTTTAGATGATCTAACACCTATGTCAATGAAAGCCAACAGCTGCATCTGAACAACCTGGTTATTCACAGGGCTAGGCTTACCTCTTATTAAGATGATCGCATGTAACCCTGACATATCTCTTATGGACTTTTTTTTTTTAATCCTAGCATGCTACTCTTAAGTTAACCCTCTGTATCTAAGCCTTTATTCATGCAGACAGCTTTTTAAGGTGGTTGAGAAAGCATGGAGACCAAACCTGTAGACTTCTTTGTTAAAGCCATGTTTGGTTATACTTGTACCACACTAAGTTAAACAAATGATTTCTAGTTTTGTACAAATGCAGCACAACATCTGCCCACAGCTATCGAATGTCCATTTTCTCGTTCACAGAACTGTGTGTAGGTGAACAGTTTTTATGTTGCCTTTACAGCACAACCGATTGTCCCCACACCTATAGAAAAAATAAATTCAGTATGTGTTTGTGTCTGCAATATTAGCGTGTGTATATAAACACAAACACACCCTTATAATCAACAGTATAAAGGATGTAAAACTCCAGCTTATGATTCCAGTTAAGTTGTGTTGTCTCACGTCTTGCCTTAAATGTGGTTACTTTATTGTGCTGTATTGAATTCCAGGACACTTCGAGCTCCAACACCCATCCTGTGCCCGAGGCCATGTTTTCTGCTATTGCACAAATAACTATAGCTAAGATACCTGATGGCTTGTGTCATATTTTTCATGCTTACAGCACAGGATCACAAATAAGAAGCCGTTGCTTGAAACAGTTTCTTAGCTATAGCATCCGCCCATTAAATTTTCTCGGAAAAGGTTGTAATGTTGCCGATCACACATAATAAGAGATCACAGAATGTAAAATATGCTTAATCGTGGAAGTACAGCTGTTTAGTTTCTGCTACAGTTGGTTTGTTGAAGTTAAAGCCATCTTTTGGGATAATACCAAAGCAGATTGTCTTGAAAGATCAGTGACTGTGTGACTGAAAGGAAGTGCTCATGTGTCACCATCATTCTGCCCCTATTTGCATCCACAGCTCACTGTTTTGCTTAAGTTATTCCATGTGGGTCAGCACTCACTGCCTGTGAGGTACCGTGATTGGAAATTGATTTGAACGCCTCCTCATAAGGCCTGATTTAGACTTCCGTGCTGAATCTTTGTAGAGTCTACAATGTCATAAGTGACCGATGTTGTTGCCGGCATTAATGCTTGTGCGAGGTGCATTATGTGTTAATTACTTTGCAGTTGTGTGCCTTTGTTTTACATGTGGTGCCAGCTGATAGAAACAAATAAAATACTGGGATTTTTTTCCCCTCCCGTGTCCTCACTCTTTGTTGTGGTCAGTTTTTTTTGGGTGCAAACAAAGTTGCCGCTCTAGTTTTTCCACTTCTTTGTTCATTACCTCACACCCATTCTGATAATTTCAGCAATCTCTCTCCAGGAATTTACTGGCATTTGTGAGTCCTTATATTGATGCTATGATCAATATTCCGTATACTGAGACAATTATTGACAAATGTGTTATTCCAAAATTAATTAGCTATCATGTTATCATATTATCATTATTGAACAAAGTGATTGTGATTATTTTTTTTTGTTGTTGCCATAACTGGGGAGCTCTCAGTTAGCATGTTAAATGTTAAAGTTCATGAAAGCATGATTAGAAAAAGCCTGAATGGGTATGGCTTGTTTGGAAGGATTGCCTCTTCTCTCTAAAAAGAACATGGCAGCATGGCTTAGGTTTGCAAACCTGCATCTGAACAAAACACAAAATCTCTGGAACAATGTTCTTTGTACAGATGAGACCAAAGTGGAGATGTTTCACCATAATGTGCAGCACCATGTTTGGCAAAATCCAAAAACAGCACATCAGCACAAACACTTCATACCAACTGTCAGCACGGTGGTGGAGAGGTGATGATTTGGGCTTGTTTTGCAGCCACAGGACCTGGAACCCGTGCAGTCATTGAGTTGATCTTGAACGCCTCTGTATACCAAAGTATTCTAGAGTCAAATGTGAGGCCATCTGTCCAGCAGCTAAAACTTGGCTAAAATTGGGTTGCACAACAGGACAATGACACTAGACACAACAGCAAATCTATAACAGAATGGTGAAAAAAGAAAAGAATCAGGGTGTTGTGATGGCCTAGTCAAAGTCGAGACCTCAACCTGACTGAAATGCTGTGGTGGGACCTTACAAGATCTGTGTATAAACAAATGCCTGCAAACCTCAAATGAACTAAAGCATCATTGCAAAGAACAGCGGGCCAAGTTCCTCCACAACAATGTGAGAGACCGATAAAGTCATTCAGTGGTTCTACAAGCTGCTGTACTTAGTTTTTCACTGTGAAAACTTTCACGACTGTTTATGCCATCAGAATGCCTTGAAGACATTTTTCAATGTTAGACTAAAATGGAAAGACTGAAATGAGAAGTCAAATTGAACATTTCAGAAAGAATCACATGAGAAATGTGAAATGGCACTCAGTTAATGCCAGTATTAGTATTCAGCCTAGACTAATTTTCTTTCACCTGTGTTATGCATTCGGTCCTTTACCTCATGCTCACTTGCATCAAAAGGTGTCTGTAGCGTTGCTAGATAATTAGCAAATATGTATTTATAGTACAGATAAACATATACTGTATTGGATTCATGTTTATTTCTGACTAATGTTTCTTACATGGTTGTGTGGATATATTAATCCGTGACCAGTCACCTTGGCTGTTCTTGGCCATAAATCTTTTTAATGGCATACAGGTCTTTTCATAGAGTAAATGGACTGAGAGGAATTTATATAAAGCATATAGAAAATCAAAACTTTGGGTGACTAATAGCAAATTACCCTTTTCTCAGTTCTTAAAAGTATTCAGAGATGAGAAATTTCTGTTAGATCCCACTGACGCTGCAGTTTGGATTCATGTGTTTATAAATGTCTGAACTGTTAACTCTGGTGCAGTGCGCTGCACACTGAGGTAGAGCTATAAAACTGCTTGTAAAAGAATGACACTATAAATCTATGAAATCAGAGGAAAAGCTGCAAGGATAGGAGGGAATAAAATAAATATCTGAGAGTGCAAGCGCCAGTCGTGCCTTGTACGCTTTTATATAAAGTCAAAAACATTTACTCTTTACATCAAAGTGAACATGATCTGAAATTTAATTCATTGTATTGTTCAGCCAGAGAAAAGATTTGATCAACTTCACAAAAGACATTTATGTTAAAAAGAAACTTTTGAAAACAATCCGTGTATCTGAATTTGTTAGGTTTAGTTTCATATATACTCACCGGCCACTTTGTTAGGTACAGTCACCACACAACCCATCAAACCTTGAGGCAGATGGGCTACAGCAGCAGAAGGCCACACAGGGTGCCACTCCTGTCAGCAAAGAACAGGAAACTGAGGCTACCATTGCATGGGCTCACCAAAATAAGACATTAGAATATTGTAAAAACATTGCCTGATCTAATGAGTCTTGATTTCTGCTGTGATATAGGTCAGAATTTGGCAAAAACAGCATGGAAGCATTGATACGTTGCATGAATGGTTTGGAAATACACTTTCGGCCCCTTAGTACCACCTTAGCATTGTTTAAACACCACAGGTTACCTGAGTATTGTTGCTGATCATGTCCATCCCTTTATAACCACAGTGTACCCATCTTCTGATTACTGCTTTCAGCAGAATAGCGTGCCATGTAACAAAGCTCAGATCATATCAAACTGGTTTCTTGAACGTGAGATTGAGTTCTGCACTGGCCTCCACAGTTACCAGATCTCAATCCAGTAGAGCACCTTTGGGAACAGGAGATTCCTATCTTGACAGATTTGCAAAAACTGTGTGATGCTATCATGTCAATATTGACCAAAATCTCTGAGGAATGTTTCCAGCACCTTGTTGAATCTACGCCATGAAGAATTGAGGCAGTTTTGAAGGGGTCCAGCTCTGTGCTAGCAAGATGCACCTATAAGGTACAGTGAAGATTGACAGGAAAGAGAGAGAAGAGGAAGCCACACAGTAAAGGGCCATAAGTCAGATTCAAACCCAGGCTGGCTGCATTTCAGCCATGTGGCATATGTTTGCCCGCTCACCCACTGAGCCAAACTAGCACTTCTGCATCAGTTTCTTAAAGGTCCATCTGATAACTGAGTGATAAATGGGCTGTGTGCAACAGATGGCAGGGATGTTACAAACTTCATAAAGGACCTGTTCATTGTTATGCTCAACTCTTTGAATTCATGAGGATGCACTGCAATGTGTAGTAGTGCACATAGCAGCTTACTTTTGGCTGTTCCCTTATTCACAAGGGGTAAACACAGCAGGTAGATCCACATGATTGATTTGGCAATTTATTTTTATTTATTTATTTACTGCCCTTGATTCCCTTCCTGATGCAGTCCCAGAGGGATTTGTGTCTCCTTTTGGGATTGAACCAGTCATCTTTCGCTGAGTAAACCACAACTGTGTAAACCACTACACTACCCATGCAACTTAATTTGATCAGGAACTTAATCTGCTCTATGGCTTCTGCTGATCTGTAGCCTATAAAGGCCATTACACAGGTGTCTCAGCCTATGAAAACTTAACCTTTGTGACATCAGTGCATGTTTTGCCTTTTTCTGCTTAACATTAAAAATGCAGATGTGAAAAAGTGCTCTGGTGTAAATGAGAATGGCCCCATCTTACTTTCCTACTGGTGCAGTAGTCTCAATACTACAGTAACATTTTAAAAAATTTTTTTTATAGCTGCTATGTACAGTGACAGCTACCTCATTAAAGCCTTAGCTGCTGCTGTGGTGACTGCTCTGATGCCGCTCTCAGTTTGATGCCCCTCTATTCTGTTGTGCTCTGTTCTGACAGGCTAATCAGTGCAAAGAAGCTGCAAAAGGCTGTTGTTGTTTTCATGATGAGAATGGAGTTGTGCAATGCCCGTAGCGTGGTGTCAACTGGTGTAGCCTCTGTGGTTTACAGCCAGAGGCAATAGCTTTTTCACTCCGAGTTGGAAAGCAAAAGAATAGGGCCTGAGAGCATGAGGGAGAAAATATGACAGAGTAGGAGGGAGAAGCTCTGAAGAGTGTTTATGCAACTGAAAATGACAGCATTGATAGATGTATTGGTCCTGTTTTATTAACGGGCCCTAGTTTTGGATTCGATTTATATAATTTCTCATGACAAAGATAAGTCTCTTAAACTAAATATGAAGATGTTTTGGTTTCTATGTTGTACTAACGTTATCATGTAAATGTTTAAACTAGCTGCAGCTGTATATATCAAATTTATGGGTGATTTTTAAAGGGCAGTAGTGGTTCAGAATACTACGCTTTGATGTATATTTTTAAATGCTTAATCTTTTGGCCTTCTTTGCTGAATGTACTGCCAGTCCTGGCTTAAAATTGCTTAGATCCTCCGTGTTGCATTTATCGGTAGTGAGTGTTACACTCACTGTGAGGTAGAGAGAGAATAATGCCAGGATTGGTGTTGTGTTGCTTTTTGTAACAGCATGCTACTTGTAGCTAGCCCTTTGGACACAACTCTGGCAGGAACAAACAGGATTATGTGTTTACAGGAAATTACCATGTATAAAGTGGAAGGGCACACCTAGAGCACAGGTAAAATAAAAAGTAATAAAACATACAATAAAATTTTGTAACTCAATACACAGTAAATGATTATATGGTACAACGTCCGTCCATCCATCCTCCTTTTTTCAACCACTTATCTGGGTCCTGGTTGCAAGAACAGCACTCTAAGCAGAGATACCCCCAGACCTCCCTCTTCCTACTTCTGAAGGGACATCAAGGCATTCCTAAACCAGGGGTCTCTCTCCAGCATATTCTGGATCTAGGTTAGGATTAGGGTTAGCGTTACATATAACCCTAACCCTAAATGCAGGTTACGATTAGGGTTAGGGTTGCATATAACCCTAACCGTAAATGAAGGTTAGGATTAGGGTTAGGGTTATATGTAACCCTAACCCTAAATATAGGCTTAGGATGAGGCTTACAAATATAACCATAACCCTAAATGTAGGTTAGGATTAGGGTTAGGGTTACATATAACCCTAACCGTAAATGTAGGGTAGGATTAGGGTTAGGGTTACATATAACCCTAAACATAAATGTAGTTTAGGATTAGGGTTAGGGTTACATATAACCATAACCATAAATGTAGGTTAGGATTAGGGTTAGGGTTTCATATAATTAACCTAACCGTAATATGTAGGTTAGGATTAGGGTTAGGGTTATATGTAACCCTAACCCTAAATATAGGATTAGGATTAGGGTTGCATATAACCCTAACCCTAAATATAAGTTAGGGTTAAGGTTAGGGTTACAGTTACATATAACCCGAACCCTAAATGTAGGTTAGGATTAGGGTCAGGGTTACATATAACCCGAACCCTAAATGCAGGTTACGATTAGGGTTAGGGTTACATATAGCTCTAACCCTAAATGTAGGTTA
>JAMQGT020007785.1:0-15712 GCA_024447675.2 Pterophyllum scalare | reverse complement strand
CTGTCCTGCTTGGTTCAGTTAGTACTACCCTTCATATTATTATTTTTTTTTATCTTCCAACATGTCCTTAATTACCACAGTTACGTGACATTGGCTACCACAGTTAACGACACCAGCAGAGCACTTTTGCCCACAATCTCATGGTGTCTATTTTCAGTATTTAGAGACTGCTAATCGATTCAATTGGACTTGCCTGCATGCTGAAAAATAATACTAAAAGAGATCACCCACTACATCACAATGTGAAATTGTTTGGTCTGACCCAGCATACTCAGTGTCACGGTCCTGACACACAGTATATAATAGTTGGGAGGATGTTCTTGTAGGTTAAATACAAAGAGCAAAAGCAGTATTGTACTTGCCAAAATGCAATATTGATACCATCAACCATTAGCTGATGATCATTTAGCTTTTTATGAACTTTTATGCAATAATTTACAGCAGCTAGCAGAAGGAATAGGTAGTTTTGTCCCAAATAGTAATAGTAAATAATAAAAAAAATATCAGGACTAATAACTATTTAGAGCATATGAACAATATCTGAAAAGTCTTGTTCTTAAGAAATAGGAAAAGAAAATCCAGCAAAGGCCTGACACAGGACCTGAGAGATGCATCTGAACCTTTAGCTGGTGGTCTCAGTGGAAGGGTGGCTGTCAAGAATACATTCTTAAGAAAGGGAAACAGAGAGAACAGGCTGAGGTATGCGACATTACACAGGAACTGGACTGAAAATCAGTGGCAACATGTTTGATGGAGTGATGGATCCAAATGAAACATTTTCAAATCATCATCAGTAGGCACAGAGGAAGTCAGGAGAGAGGTACAATACAACAGTGAGTGTCTACAGCAATCTGTAAGACATGGCGGAGGCTCTGTAATGGCTGGGGCTGCCAGTGGTGTTGGAGATCTTGTCAACTTCGCTGTAATTATGAATGCAGAAAAGTAAAGTCAGATTTGGAGCCATAATGCAATACCACCTGGAAAGCATTTGATTGGCAACAGCTTCATTCTTCAGCATGAGAATGACCCCAAACACACTGCCAATCCAGTAAAAGCATACCTGGATAGAAAAACACACAGTGGAACACTATCAGTCATGGATTGGCCTCCCCAGAGCTCGGACCTAACATTATTGAAGCAGTGTGGGATCATCCTGACAGAGAACAGAGCAAAAGGCAGAAACATCCAAAGTAGAGCTTTGAATGTCCGTCAAGAAGCCTGGAGAACTATTCCTGAAGACTGCTTAAAGAAATGAGAACAAAGCTGCCTCAGAGAGTTCAGGCTGTGCTGAAGGATAAAGGTGGTCAAACCAAATACTGACTTTCAAGCTCGTTAGAATACAAACTCAGTTTTTGCCTCATATGCTGTATTTCCATGAATGTTTGCACGTTTCAATAAATTGCAGCACCTTTAGCACCTTTTTTCCCCATGTTCCTCGCAAAATACAAAGAAACAAAGGCTGCCTCGAGAGTTTTCCACAGTATTGTAAATAAATTAAATGCACATGTTGTTTTCATTATTAGTATTTTGAAAGTGGCCCAGAAAAGGAGTCATCAAAATCTTTGCAGGCATCATGTGATCTCCCCAGATACCAAAACTAGGCCCTGTGTGTCATCTGTTTCTATGTCTTTCTGCTTCGTCCCACCCAAGTGTCTCTACAACCCATATATTTGAACCCAGTGACACAAAGTGACACGGTGGCAAGAGACCAACTCAGCAACTTGTGGCACCACTCTGTCTGGGAAGATAATGAGTTCCCATAGGCTAACAATAGGGCACTGTGTGTGTGTGTGTGTGTGTGTGTGTGTGTGTGTGTGTGTGTTTTGTTATTAAAGTACAGAGAGACAGCACTAGAAAGAGACAGGGAAATTCTTTAAACTTTAAACTTCAAATCGGCCCAGTTTGGTCAACCCCCAGCAGGATTTGGCTGTAATGAGGACTGGTTCTGCTCCCTCTGTCTGCTGCCCTCTGTCAGTTTCTCTCATTCTTTCTCTCTTTTTGAGTCTCTACTCTCCTCAGTTGATGGTACAGACAACAGATCACTCCCAGGAGAACTGGCCCTAAAACATTATCTATCATGTTGACAGCTCAAGAGTCTTAAAGTGAAGAAAATATCATGTACTACACATAGATAAACTCCTCCTTCAAGCTCCTCTACACTTAGTTTTTCTTTCCTTTTACTCCACATCTTTTTCACTTTTACTAACAGCACAGGTATCGAAGAAACCACAGTTAGTATTTTGTTGCTTAAGGGTTGCGAGTTCGATACCCGATGATCAAATGACACCTTAAATCTATATGTGACCGGTGCTGGAGCATTACCACTTTAGTGAGCACTTGAGATAGAATACTGTGATACAAGTCAACAGGAAACTGCTGGCAGTATGTCATCCTGCTTGTATATGTCCTTGTAAAAATACAACTGTGCACATTTGAGTGTGGGCAAGAGGGAGAGGGGAGAGATGTATAATGAAGAAATGAAAGAAAAAGGACACGGGGGAGGAGTGTAAGGGGAAAGATAAAATTATAGCTATTGTAACTTTAATTTGTCGTTTTATAAAAGAGGTGAAGACGAAAACCTTGTTCAAAAACTGAATTTTGCAGTCGTGCCAAAAATAATCCTAGTCACCAATGTTTCACTAAATATGTGTTGGTGAAGAATAAGAAATGCAGACTTGTTTATTCCATATAATAAAGTCATCTAACAGAGGAGATGACAAGCTTAACGTCATGATGAAAGAAGCAAATTGATGAGGAAGTTGGGGGGGGGCATGGCTAGCCAGAACCAATCTCTTATTCTAGCAAACACGCTGTAGGTTTATGTGTTTGTAGACAGGTAAAGATAGGTGATAGGTGAAGGGATGAAAAAGCATTTGAACAGAATGTTTGATGCGCCTAGTTTTTATATACATATCCTGTCCCATAGTACACAATTGTCCAATCAGAAAGCCAACAAGTAAATAAAAAAAATTCCATCCATCTATCCAGTTTCCTCCACTTATCTAATTCAGGGTTGAGGGCGGTGCTGGAACCTATCCCAGCAATCACAGGGCGAGAGGCAGGGTACACCCTGGACAGGTTGCCAATCTCTTAATAAAGACATGCCTGAATTATTATCATAATTTCTTCCTTCAAGGATATCCTGCCAAGGAAGGTTTTTTTTATTTTTATAGGCCAAGTCTTACCTACTGATACTAATGCTCATCAACAGTACATGAAATAATCAGTTTTACTTAGTGGGTCCACATCATCTCCTTTATTATATCTCCTTTAGGAAAGTATTTCTATGTGCAGAATGTTACCCACTAACATACCTGCAACATCTGACTGCATGTGTCATACCTACTGCTGCATTTTGTAAACGTTTATATTTAACCGAATCTAATCACGAAAAGCTGCTATATTGAAGACAACAATTTAACAGCAGCAGACAGAAATCCTGTCGCCATTAGCTAGCTAGTTAGCATCAGTGTCACCGTTAGGACTAAGATGGAGCCGCTTTGCAGTGGCTGAAATTTGGTCATTAGTCACTCCCCTTTGCCCATGTAGCAATAATGACAAATGTGGCGGCACCGAGGCAGAGACAGATGACACAAGGGTGACAGTCTATGAATTGGGAGCTCGAAAGCTGTTCATTTACCTAAAAAGCTCGACCACGGAAATTTCACCCCGGGAATCTCTAGTTCAAAGTTATACCCGTTACCAAAAAGGCATTCGGGTTTGTCATGCTGCAGACAGAGATGTAGTTCAAGTCATGAAAAGAAGTTGTTTATTGAAAATTATTTTAAAAAAAACACAAAGGTTTTAAATGAATTGAGAGCAGCTGTGGCTTACAATCTCCAGGTGGAGCTGTTTGGTCATAACGCAGAGTGCCATGCTTGGGAAAACCAAATTAAGCACATCAGCACAAACACCTCATACCAACTGTTAACATGGAGGTAGACGGGTGATGATTTGGGCTTTTTTTGCAGCCACAGGACCTGGGTACCTTGCTGTCAGTGAGTCTTCCACAAACTCCTCTGTATACCAAAGTATTGTAGGGTCAAATGTGAGACCATCTGTTCGACAACTAAAGCCTGACCAAAATTAGGCCGAACAACACGATAAGTACACCAGCAAAATCTAATAATCAAGGTGTTGCAATGTTCCCGTCAAAGTGAGATCTCAACCTGATTAAAGTGCTGAGGACAAACGCAGACAAACTGATAGCAGAGGGAGACATGAGTTTATATGCTCTAAGGGTAATCAGGGAAGTGGGAACAGCTGGGGAACAAGACACAGGTGAACAGAATAAAACAAATTTAAAAAAAAGAGGTAAGCAAAACTAGACACGGCACAGGAGATAACTGACTACCAAAAAGAATAAAAAAGGAAATGAATAAGTGAAATGCTGAACACAGAGAACTTGACACAGGAGGCAAGAACAATACTCAAAGGAAACAGACTAGAGCCAACACTAAAACACTTAATGGGAATTGAGAGCACAGAAAACTAGTGAATATGAGGAAAAATAAAAGGAAATCAAACCCTGAGGAACAATGACACTAATAGAAATTGGAACCGGTATTATAAAGACAGATGAAAGTTAAAAATGTAAATAATAAGCTAAGACCCAAACGTGAAAGCCTGGGACCATGACAGGAAAAGATTACAGACCATCTGTGACGGGACGTCTGTTGAACTCCTGACAAGATATAGACCCATCCACCACACCAATCTCCAAGCGCTTACTTTCAAACTTGCTATATAAAGGTCAGTCTACTGTGTGCATTGGTGCTGGACTTCAACACTGAATATACATAATGAGGTGCAGAATTATCCAATATGGGCACAATTTCTTGGGGTACTGGGCTGCAAAACCTGCTTAGAATTCATATGAAACTGGGACACAGTCCTAGTTTTTAGTGACTGTCTTCCTTGGGTTGAAGAATTTGTATGACCTCCAGGCTCTCCAAACTCATTGTATAATTAAAAAATGCATGGCAGACATACCGCTCAAGATGTGGGTTGAAATATGTGAAGAGTTTGACTACAATCGGTTATCTTGCGAGAAAGGCACTCTGACTGCATTCAGTTATGACTTTCGGAAAGTGTGAATGAAGGTAAAGAGTGGGCAAAAAGCGAGATGGAGAGAGGACAAATGTGTTGAGGTGTGTGACGACTCTGTAAGGCATGATAAAGAGACAGAAGCAGAGACTGCTGGTTTTACTGCACCAAGGCCGACATGCTTGGATTTATGGCGTGTGAGCATGTGTGTGTCCTAACTGTTAAGTGTCCGAACTTGCTGACCTTGTGAAACTCCTAAAAACTGTTTGAATTCATTCAGTGCAATGACACTGTCCGTTTCCAGTGGGTTTATTAAGTGAGGAGCAATACAAAGACATTTTAAGAGGGACTTAAAAGACAGATCCGCCCTCAGATACTCTCATGCAAGCAATAAATCTTTTGTCTGATCTTCAAGGCATGCAGCCTCATTCTTTGATGTGTCTAATTTTTTTCCCCGCCTGCAAATAATTTCTTACTGGGTGCTGAACGTTCAGACAATGACAAAATCGTGACATTTTTGACAAATTATATTTCAGACTTTAAAGGGTTTTCAACATCAAAACATTGTTTTTTCCACCAGAGCTAGAAAAACACAATAACTTGGACTAAATTCACCTGGAAATGCAAGGTGGATTTCCATTATTGAATAGTTTTAGGGCAGTTTCTTTTTATTTATTTATTTTATTATTATTATTATTATTTGTCACGGATTTAAGGTGATGCAATATTAATATCTGAAGCAACTAAAATCCTGTACTGATTCTGATTGGTATTACTTTTCATCCTCTTTGATCGTCTGGTCTGAAAATAATCTGAAGTTATGCAAATGCATTGCCTTTATGCACTAAGGCACCCTCTCTTAAGCAGTTTTCTAAAGTGAGCGTTCCCATTTTGTTTGTTACTGTGCGCATTCACCAGGATGCACATGCATACACATTCTACAGATTTGCAAGAAAGCAACTCCAACAAAAGCAGCTGTATGCCAGCTGAAGAAAACGGCTATGGAGACATGCAAGTGAACCCTAAAAGATGAAGAAAATGATTTCAACACAGTTGTCAGAGTCCAAGGCTAAACGAAAAGATTTGTCTGTTAAGGAGGCGGGAAAAGAATTTGACCACCAGACTCTTCAAGGTCGGCTTCATTCCGAACACTGTGAGCGTTCCAGTGCTGCAGCATTGTTTGGATCACTCCCTGGAATTTGTGCTCTGAGCACTTGCTATTTCCTTGACGTCATGCCGAGGATCATCAGGGGCAAAGTGGGGCATCAGGTCAGGAGCGCTGAACATTCACAAGACTGAGCGCAGTAAATACGGTGACCACAATAAGGAGTTCTACAAACTATTGCAAACACCCTGAGGCATTTGCAAGAGAACATTTGGTGCAAATGTTTTGTGGGATTATGCTCTCACCGTTGTCTTGCTTAACACCTGCCCTGCTCATCTTCCCCTTTCCCAGAATCAACACCTACCACTGGTTTTGACTCAGTCGGCGTGCAAGTGCGTGTGGCCAAAACAGGACTTGAATTGCTTGCAGCTTTGAAGCCTTGAAGCAGAGCATGGCCACAAGTGGGCAAGAGAGAGTGACTCATGAATAGTATCAATAAAGGTGTAGTTTAGGTAATAAAATTATATGTAAACAATAAAGCATTTCCAAATGTGGCATTTGCAGTTCATGCTGACATATTTATATTGGGTCCCATAAGGTTTAACAGATAGCTTCAGGTGGGCTCCAGCTCCATCACTACCATGAATTTGATAAGCAGTTAACAGAATGGCTGGAATAAAGGATGGCCTGTAATAACTCATATATGGTGTACATGATGATTCTTAGTAAGACAGCGAGAGCATTGTGCAACATGCATGCACTTTGTGCTGATGTATGAAGACCTCACGAGCATGATGACAAGATCAGTTGTTTTTATAGCTACAAATGTCGGGATAGTGTAACATTCTGTCAGGAAATATATAGCAGAAGAGGAAACTGTACACATGAACCGACGTTACAAAAGCCTGAACTTGGTGAAATGATAATCTTACGGCGAAGTCAGCGAGGGGGAGGCGAGTAGTCTTTTCACAGCAGAGGAAAGGAGGTAAAAAAAAAAAAGAAAAGAAAGAAAGAAATGAAACGACAGAGGCGAACAGTCAGAATGTGACAGCAGAGCAGCAACCTTGAAACCTTAGGTGGGCGAGAGAGGAGCCTGAGGGGGCTTTATGTTAGTGAGGGAAAGAGGGAGGGAGATCATAGGCCTATTGCTGCACAATGACAAGAGCCTCCACCTGGGGACAAGGGCACATGTGACTTCAATTCTCTTCTGCTTTGTGTTAGAGAAGGGACGGCGCCTGCGTGTCATCACCCCCGCTGTGCAATGAACACAGTCGAACATGGATTTTGAGGTTCATTACTGAACATCCTAATCTTAGATTGTCACACAGCTGCGTATGACACATCAGTCTGGTTTCATAAAAATGTGCTGTGAGCATGATGTTCTACTGCACTGAGGAACTTTGTTAAGTTCTGTGCCATTCATTACAAATATACTATACTTAATGCTGCTTCATGCTTCCGATGATTCTTTTTACTTGTATGCCAGTTTGAGATTTACTGGCGAGGTTTTTTTAAAAAAATATTTTCTCCCGTGATTCTACAGCACACAAGGTTGATGTTTGTCATATGTGAAATCAGTCACAGCAAATATTTCATTGCCCTCATCCTGTGGCTTTGTAGCAGAGATTGAAAAGCACTAAAGACAAGGACAAGTGTCTGATGCATATATTGTATATGAAAGATGGATGCAGCCACCATGACAACGTTCACTGGCTTTTGGACAAAAGAGCTCAATAGGGGCCACCTGCTGTTTTAAGGGCTCCAGTTCCAGTGAATTTCTCATTTATTATCTCCACTGATGTTTCAGAAAATCCTTATATAAAGATTTTTAAGGCTTGAACCAAACCTATATACATATATATGTATATTTGGAGTGCAAAGTTATATATATATATATATATATATATATATATATATATATATATATATATATATATATATATATATATATATATATATAAGTTGAAACATTATAGCTAGGGAACACTGGGAGGGAGAACAGGTACCAAGGCACAAGTGGCAACATAAAGAGGTGCTTCGACACAGGACAAGGGGAAATTGAGGCAATAAACAAACACACAGAAGGATGACTGGGGAAGTGGAGACAGCTGAGGAGAACGAGACACAGGAAGCAAAACTAAAAACAAAGAACAAGAAACACAAACTCTCAAAGTAAAACGGGAAGTGTGATGATAAAACGGGGAAGACACAGACGCACAAATGAACTAAATGCAAGAGAGCTGGCACAGCAGGGAAGAATACTGACGGAGGAATGAGACTAAAGCAACTCGGAACTAAGAGCGAGACTTAAGATGCTAAAATTACATGAAGCAAAATGAAAATATTAAACACACCAAGAATCATTAGAATATGTAAATAACTAGAAGGTTCCAAAAACTCAAAGATGATGGGTAGCTGACCCAGGACCGTGACAGTATTGTATATTTGGAGGCTTCAACATTGCCTATAATTTTTAGCCATAGGAGTTACCGCTTGAAAGGAAATGGAAGTGTCCTTTGGTATGTCTATGCTTGTGATCAGTCATTTGACTGATCATTATGCTGAAATGTTTTTAAAACCACAGAAAGACAGCTTGTTGAAGCTTTGCCCCGTATTGCTCACAAATGTCCACATTTTCATCATTTATGAATGTTTCGATCACCACAAGCGAAATGTATTCACCTCCGTTCTTCTTGTGATTTACCGGGGCAAGTTTTGCTTATTAAACCTGTTGGTAATTACCTTCAAAAGCTTGCATTTCAATCTTTTACAGTCTTGAAGTGTAATTTTGTGTAATTTATTTCATACGACCTTGGCCTGCACAGTCGCATACTCGCACGCTCACATCCCTTCTTTCCCTTTAGGACAGTATCCGCTGGATGAAAGGTGCGGGCCCCCACCCGCCCACCCGCCTGCTCCAACATCCCCTAAACCTTCTACTCTCAGTTGTCAAACATCAAAAAGAAGGGTGCAGTTTCCAAAAAGTCTCACCGAAGGCTCAGAGCAAAGGGGTTGGGTTTTTTTTTGGGGGGGGGGGTAGAAGAAGGGAGCATGGCTGATTTTCTGGCTCTGAGCCCTGGTGCCTTATTCATGCCCCACACGCTCCCCTTGTGTGTCGGGCGAGGACAGGGTTCCAATGATTAGTGCGAGAATGTTCTAAAGAAAGAGGTGCCAAGCCACCGCCTCTAGCAAAAGTTACACAGAAGGAGAGAAGTGTGCGACTGCATGTGTCAGTAAAAGGGAAAGAGAGGGAGAGAGGGTAAGAGACTGAGAGATTGTGCGCTGTTGCAATGATTAAGTCATTTCATATACTCGCCTTTGAGTGTCTTGTCTTTGATGCGCTAAAAAGAAAAAAAAAGCCCCTCCCACACAGACATCATTAAGGAACAGAGGAATTGTCTCTCAAGTTGGATGAGGAGGATGAGGAGGGATGGCAGTGGCGAGACATATTGATGAACCAGGGGGCATCAAAAAAATCCATCCACAAAGATACAACCTAGCAGATTTGCATCACAGTTTGTTGTCTTTGCTCTGCTGCGCATCTGGTTTGCTAAAAGCTTTGCTGCATTATTGAAAACTAATTAAACAATGTGTCGTCATTTTCTGATTCTTCTTGAAAGTGCCCCCCCCCCGCCCTTAGATAAAGTTCTAGGCTCCTGTCTGTTATGTTCCTCATTATCAGAGCTGCTGAGGTACTAGCAGCAACAGCAGCGCTTAAATTGGTATGCTATAGCTGTAAAGTCCGGCAACTGAAGGAAAACGTTATCTCCAGCAAAAGTCCTAAAAAGCAATAAAATATCATTTTGCTGGGTTTTGTTCGAGTTTAACATACGTTATTGATTTCCTTGTGTCTTCACCTTCTTCTTGTCGCATGCGTTTCCTTCTCCTCTTTACGCTTCTTCGTGTCCTCTCTCCTCCTGCCTGTGGAAATAACCCAGAGCGTCATGTCAAAGGTCGCCTCAATTCGTAAAAAAGAAAGAAAGGGGGGAAATGAGGAGACTCGCTGGAGGAGCTATAATGGAGGGTGCACAGGTATCTTGTAAAACTCTACATAAAAAAAGTTTATATGATAAAAAAAGTTGTGATATTCTGCCCTATTGAGCTACATTGAAAATTTAATTTAAAAGTAGCCCGAAGTACAAACATTGTCGTTCTGAAGATGAATCAGTGTTGCCTCAAGTCCTCTCTCCTCATCTCCTTCTCTGCTAACATATCCAATGGGAGGGGCTAAGACGTGAGGAAAGGAATCAAGGATAAAACTGACAAATTAAAAGAGGGGCATGTCTCCGCGTGTCTGTTCTGCCATATACTGTCGCTGGGCTGACCATCTGCACTGTCATTGCTTAAACCATCATCACCAAGACTTACACTTCTCACCGTTAGCAGTTTACAGTTATCTCTTCACACTGGGGACAACATGACTCAAAAAAAAAACAACAAAAAAAAAACTTAAATGTGATGCAATGACACAGGAAGTGGCCTCAAAAGTGGCGCACTGTCCCTCACGTTGGTTAATGATGCTAAAGCAAGAATGCTGGCCGGGAGAAAAAAAATGCAGAGATTTAATATTCATAGAAAATTTGCTTTCATTTATGTGCATAAATCAGTGCATTAAAACTCGTGTTTGTTTCCCAAACTGCCACAAGACTGTTCTGCAATATTTGTAATAGAAGCTGCAGCTATTTTTCTTTCTCCCCTCATTGAGCAGATACTGATCTGCTAGGGTGTAAGCCGTGCGCACCACTGTAACTGATTGTGTTTACTTGTCCCCGACTCAGTGCGCCTATTAAACTACAAAATCTACATTAAGTGGTCGGGGCATTTGACACAAAGAGCCTCACACTTGATCATGTCTGATAACAGTAGATTGTGCTTTTGATTAATGTGTCAGTCAGGGAGGCCATGAATAACATCAGTGAGAGCAGGTCGGCGAAGAAGCTCTCCCCATGCGCCATGGCCACTGCTGAAACAGTGCGAGTGTTATAACAAAAGCTGATGTTGGAAACCCTAAACTGTCTCTGATTATTAATGAGTATGTGAGTAGATTATCCTGTATATCGGCCACTAAACAGCACAGCTGCTAAAACCAGTCAGTCAATCCGACCAGAGCCAAACAGCAGGAATCTCAGTGCGACAGTTGCAGCCTCTATAAAATATTGGACGATGTGATGCAGAGACGGGGAACGTAACCAGTTTGTTTGCCTTCATTTACAGGCGGCAAGATAAAAAGAACGCTGTTTAAGTCTGATGCCGTTGGTTCTCTCTGCCATCAAAATGAAAGACTTCTAGACTGACAGACACAAAAGGCCTTTTTGAGATTTGTTGCAACTGCAGGAAGCTGTCTCTCCCTCCAAATTTGCCACTTGACAGTGATGGAGTGTGTGTCTAATACAATGATGTGTTAGTCCGCACATGTGCGCGCAGAAGTGCACTCGCAAACACAACTGGGAGTGCGTTCAAAGACCCGAAGGCTGTCTGACAACATCATTAGTGTGTCTCTGCTCTGTGTGTATTACGTCGACTTTCTTCTCTCTCTTACCTCTTTCCCCTCTCCCCCACTTTCCGTCTGTGTGCCTCTCTCGACGGGAATCGCGGGGAAACAGGGTGGAAGACTACTTCACAGAGAACAGACATCATACATTCCCTCTGTTATGTCTCAGAGGCAGATCAATGTGCCCGGGTGTGGAGCGCTACTGAGCTACAGCTACTGGGTGACAATGGGGAAAGTGTAGATTATTGCCTCTGTAGAACTCAAGTGAATCTCACTCTTGGTCGACGTTGTGCTGTTTCTCCCGGTGGAGCTCACACCCCAGTGTCTGTCAGGTAACTGTGAAACATGTCTTCTCAGTCAGAGCTTTTATTGCCGCGCCATATATTAGTGATTCCCAGTCATGGGAAATGGGGATGCATCTGCAGTTGCTTGGGAGCGTATGGAAAGATTAGACTCAATTATTCCAATTAACGAATGAATTGAGCGTACTTGAAAAAAGTTTAGTTAGCAGCTAACTAAAAGTACTGGACAATCAGTAGAAAATAAACACTTAAATACTTACAAATGATAAGTTATGATGAAAAAAAGTAGAGACGCAACCAGCACTAATCCGTACGTAACACGCGGACTGCGGTGAAGGCAAATAGTCACGCACATGCTCACAGCGACATGGTAACATGCCGTTAGCACTGAGGCTCTTCTCCATGAGCAGAGACAAAAAGTTCACCAAAGGAAACTGCAGAGGCACCACCACGAAAACATTTATAAGAACAAACCTAATCAGACAATTAAATCACCCTCACCCAGTAAAAATATGGACATTTTATAAAAAGCTAACAAAGACAAAGTGAATAAACCTAAAGCTATTCAGAGCTCAAAGTCAACCACAAGCCAGGAGCCTTGGTATGAGGAATATATACATATATATATATATATATATATATATATATATATATATATCAAACACCTCCACACCTCTTCTGGATGGATTTGCTTTTAGAAACAAGCAGAAAACACAATTTCATGTGCTGCATATCAGAAGGAGTCTTTCTGAAGATGATTACAAGCATTTCATTTCCTGCTGATGAGCACTTCTGGTGGATGACGACTCATCTTGGCTTCATATTGGCCTCATGGCAAATAAAATTAAGAAACGACGGTGCTTAAAATATGCAAATCAACACTCGGTTAAGCGCTAAGGCAGTCTTGCATTTGATCACTATAATATAGTTGTTGTTTTTTTTTGTTGTTGTTGTTTTAGTCTTAGTTTTTTTTTTTATTGTTAGCATCTGTCCAAAATAGGTTTGACAAGAACTGAGAAAAACAACAAAGGGTGCAAAAAAACGAAGAAAGGGGAGGAAAGACAAGGAGGTGAAATTGTGCTCTTCACTGCTGGGCTTTGTGCCCCCTTCTACTCCACATGAGAGGGGGTCCTCTGATGAGGTGTTGATTGCCTGTCAGGGCACAAGTGGTTTCTCCAAACACTCTAAAAGTGCCCTATCCCCTGATTAGATTTAAGTGTTATAACGGCAAATAGGCCCAGACACTCGCAACAAGACATTACAACGTTTAGACAGAGCTTGAGGCGAAGAGCTCCCATTAAAACAGTGTCTCGCAAAAGAGCAGAATGGATTAAAGGTTGTTTGGAGAACAGCACGTGTAGGGGCATTTGAATCCAAAGCTGGCAGCTGTTTTTATTTTAGCAGCGTGTTAGCGTATGGCAGATTGTTAGGATGTTTGAAGAACAGAGATGGCTTGCTGTGATGTGAGGTCCTAATTCCCAGGGTGTTTATACTGCTGTTCTGTCAAAGCTGCTGCCGTCGCACAAGTTCAAGGTGTCCGTCGCTAAGACACTACAGTAGGTTAAAGAAATGTTGATAGAATTTCTCGATGCGCAGGGTTAACGTCTTCCTGAAGACTAAGAAAAGCAGCCAGTGAGTGCAAGCAACCCCCGCCATTTCTTTATGCTGGCAGCATCATGCCTAGGTGGTTATCTCTCAACATCCAAAATTATCGTGGCATCCATCAAAGCACCAGCACCAAACTCAACCTTGCTAGAGGCACCTGACAGAATGGCATTGTTTGATGCACTGGGGTGAGAACACATTGGGTGGCTTACAGCATCAACCATACAAAGGCAGCCATGAAATGGTTACACTGGGGGCATTGTAAGGATGAGAAAAAGTACAGTAGATTTCCATTATGGTTTTAATTTCTACCAGAGAAATATGGTCCGTCAGTGTGAAAAATTAAATACTTCATCTTTGTGTACTTCGCCAAGTTCTGTGTAAAGTGGGTGTGACAAACTGTTTTTCTGAATGCATGTGATGTTACTGCTGCAAGGTTGCAAAAAAAAAAATGTATAGAGCAGGCTGAATAGTTTTACAGATGAAATTTAGACCAAACCTGCCTCACACTGTGTATTTTCACCAATGCATTTATGACCGATCACAAAGAATAAACATGTCACACACATTCATTCAGTATATTAGACAGACTGTGGAACATCAGCATGTGTAGCACATGTGTAATCAAACATGTATATTGGCGATATAAAGAGAGACAGCAATGGGCATGCGCCAATGCCTGCTTCATTTATTGTATGTGACACAGCGCCACCAGAGGTGAGCCACAGCACTGCACTGGCTCACTCCGCATTTCTTCCATGTGTTTGAACAGGCAATGCGTAAATTCCGCGATTTTGACCATTAAAGTGTTGAAATAATTCAGAAAACAGTTTCATTAATCAGTTTTATAGAACAGTCAAGTGGTCAAATGTATTTTCTCTTATCATTGTTAGTATTTTACTTGTCATGATGACAGGGGAAGCACTGCCTCACCTGCCTCCCCTGACTGCACGTCACTGCTGCAGATGTAGCTCTTGGGTTTTCTGTAGCTTCTCTGAGCATCACATGGTCTGACCTTGGGGTGAATCTGCTGGTACATCAATTCCTGGGAAGATTAGCAGCTGTGTAATGTTTCCCACTTGTGAAAAATCCTTCTCAATGTCGAATGATGGACTTGTTTGGAAATGGCCTTATAACCCTTCCCAGATTGATGACCAGCAACAGTTGCTTTTTTTGTTTGTTTGTTTTTTCTTTAGAAGATATTTGCGATATTTATTTCAAAGATTTCTCAAGGGCCATTGTGAACCTTTAAAGCTTGTACACTGATATACATACAGCAACAGTTGCTTTTCAAGATCATTGCTGATATTTTTTTCCCCTTCTTGGCATTGTGTTATGTGGTGTCTATACTGTTATGTTAAATTGTATCTATCTATGTATGGTTTCTTCCTAAAGGCCTGTATAGAATTGGTCCAAAAAAGGTTTACTTGGGATGAACATAAAGGTCTGACATCAGCACAAAGGAATGCACGAAGGGCCACTTTTGGGCTCTCTTGCTTTCCAGATAAGGAACTGACCATACATCCAGCTATAGGAGATGGTTGAAGCTGTCCCTTATAGCCATATATGGGAAAGTTAAGAATGTGGGGGTTCGGCCCACACTATATAACCTCTGTGATCTCTTATCTGAACTGAGTTTGGATCAACTGGCATTCCTCTCCCAGATGTCTCGAGCGTCTGTTGTGACATTGTCTTTTTTGTAATAAACCTTATGTTATTCATTGAGACTGTGTCGGCGAAGGATTTCTTCAACACATATCAGAACAACACACAACAGCAGTTAACACACACCTGAATGTGTCAGACCAGCAAACTACCAAAACTTCTGCTTTCATAGAGGTGCACACACTCGCTGATGATCAGTTAATCAGGTGCCTTTGGTTAGCAGCAGCTGTCTGCTACTTACCCTCTTATTATTCCAATGGAAGCAGTAAGGGTGTACTTAGTTTTCCACACACTGCATTGTGGCTTAGTTTGTGTTAAGTAAATGATGACATGGTGTAATATACCATGTCATCATGTTCATCTGAGGTTGTATTTACCTAGTTTGAAGACCTGGTAAGTACCAGGAGATTTTTTTTATTATGTCCTGATATGTAAAACCTTCAGACTGAAAGAGGGTAAGCAATACGTAACTGAACCAAGGCACAGGACATAACATCA
>JAMQGT020007784.1:0-45012 GCA_024447675.2 Pterophyllum scalare | reverse complement strand
GCAGAGGAGGAAGAAGAAAGCCTTATAAGGAGCATAACCAGCGGATAAAGTTGGAGTATTGTACAGCGGAGGGTTTCTCTATTTTTCCTGTTTGTTAGGTTTGATTGTACCGCAGGAAGTTATGACTTCGGTGTGGAAAAGACTGCAGCGAGTTGGTAAAAAGGCTTCAAAGTTTCAGTTCATTGCTTCTTACCAGGAACTCGTTTTGGAGTGTAGCAAGAAATGGTGAGTAAAACGCTTTTCTGAGTCTTTCTGCTCAATATTTTTTATTGTTGCAAATGTGAGCAGCCCTTGGTGCCGTGTTAAGTCTGTTATTAGCTATAATAAGGCTTCTTCCCGGCCGTGTTTATTCCCATGCTGTGGGTGTTTCCGCTACATTGAGGAAGATAAGGGCGTCCCCCATGCGCTACACTGACAGTACGGGTTCGATTCCCGACCCCGCCTTCATCAACGAGATGCGGCCACTGCTGGGACAGTGCGCATGTAGTATTTAGGCAGGCTCGTCGTTGTTAGTTCATCTCTTGGATCAAACCAAACCATATGATGACGCTAAAGCTCTTTGGGGTGCCTCCCTGTTGCACAGAATATTTATATATGGCATGAACTGAAAGCAAAATAAAAGTGTCAGCTTCAGGGGTCAAGCCTAGGGTTATATGATTATAGCTAATTAAGTAAAACTAGACCCAAAAAATGCAAAAAAAGAAAAGAAAAGAACGAAAAGTAAAAAATGAGGCACTGTCATGAAAAAAAACATTAAAACTAATCCAATACAACCATGTGAAAAAGAAAGGTTTCACATGACTGTGCAGACCTATGGAGCACGGTGGTGGAGGGATGATGATTTGGGCTCACTCAGTCAACCGTGAACTCCTCAGTATATCAAAGAGTCAAATGTGAGTCCATCTGTCCAACAGCTAAAGCTTGGGCCAAGTTAGGTCATGCAAGAGGACAATGATCCCAAGCACAGCAGCAAATCTACAACAGAATGGCTGAAAAAGAAACAAATCAAGGTGCTGCAGTGACCCAGTCAAGGTTCAGACTTCAACCTGGTTAAAATGCTGCGGTGGGACCGTAAAAGAGCTGTGCATAAAGCAATGCCCACAAACCTCAGTGAATTTAAGCAATGTTGGAAAGAGTTGGGCAAAACTCCTCCACAGTGATGTGAGAGACCGATAAAACATCTTGAGGTGACTGTTGTTGTGATTCGGAGCTACAGTGGTGTGAAAAAGTGTTTGCCCCCTTCCTCATTTCCTGTTTTTTTTTGCATGTTTGTCACACTTAAGTGTTTCGGAACATCAAACCAATTTAAACAATAGTCAAGGACAACACAAGTAAACACAAAATGCAATTTGTAAATGAAAGTGTTTATTATTAAAGGTGAAAAAAAAATCAAAACCATCATGGCCCTGTGTGAAAAAGTGATTGCCCCCTAAACCTAATAACTGGTTGGGCCACCCTTAGCAGCAACAACTGCAACCAAGCATTTGCGATAACTTGCAATGAGGCTTTTACAGCGTTCTGGAGGAATTTTGGCCCACTCATCTTTGCAGAATTGTCCTAATTCAGTTACATTAGAGGGTTTTCGAGTATGAACAGCCTTTTTAAGGTCATACCACAACATCTCAATAGGATTCAGGTCAGGACTTTGGCTAGGCCACTCCAAAGTCTTCATTTTGTATATAAATCATTCATTTTTATATAAATAAAACTGACTTGTATTAAAATAAAGTCAGATCGAAAAGTGACTAATTCAAGTTACTGTGGCTAAAGGTGGTTCTATAAGCTACTGAACCATTGTGTGTACTTAGTTTTTTCAGGACTGCAGAGAGTCCTGTGAAAACTTTCTTTTTCACATGACTGTAACAAGAATTACACATTTATAAGCTGTTTTTAAAAACAATTAATGCAAAAACACAGAAATATAGCTCTTATATAGAGAGTTAAAATCATGTTTTCATATTGCAAAGTTTTGGTCCTGTTTGCGGTAAAAGTCATACACACTGGGACATATTATGCCTTTTTACTCTTACAGTTCCAAGTACATTTTTCTCCATTAACAGAAGAGCTTCTGCAACATCTTTAAAACTCTCACCCAGATGTCAGTTTGGACAACACTGCACCTTCTTATCTGTTCAGATTACATTAAATGATGGAGTGATTGTGTAAGCGGCTTGCCAGCATGCACTATGATAAAGAGCAGATGGGGTCAATAAAGTTTTAACTTTGATGAAGAGAAGGAAGACATAGGTATACATCTGTGACATAAAACTCATAAAAGCGACTGAGTAACTTAGTTCCTATGTGCAGAATTATGAAATCAGGGTTTTTAGCTTCCACTGTCATACTGAGACAGGGAAGAAAAAGTCAGAAATCTCAAAAAAAAAAAAAAAGAAGAAGGAGGAGGAGTAAGGAGGAAGTGAGGAAACACCAGAGAGCTATCCAAAGTTTCAGTCATGTGTACTTAAAGTATGTGTTGGTGTTCAACATGTTTGAACGTGATTAAACTCTATTCAGTGTCTGAGGTTACTGACAGGAAATAAAGTCTTTGGTACATGGGGGTCTGTCTATAGCGCTGTCTGTGTTTGAGAGTTGTTCTAATTTAGTTTGAACCTATTATTTAAGATCATTGATTTTTTTGTGAGACACATGGCCCACACAGACTACTGAGGTGTATGTACACAGTGATTTGTAACAGCCCTTGCCAGCTTTCCCTCAGAAGTTGTAGAGAGAATGAACACTGCTAAAAGAAAGTGAACAGTAAAAATAAAAAGTGGCCATTTAAACTTGCAGCAAGGTTAGGGTTAACCCCAATTGGGGTTGGATAAGAGAAACAAAAATTGATTGGTGGGGGGGTTAAGGACCTGCAGACAAAAAATGAACTGATGTTGACAGAGACTGTGAAGTGGCACAGGCATAATTAAAGACTTAGCAACAGGACTATTTTTATGTCTTAGAAATGGTTCATGTGACAAAACCATGAGAGATGTTGGTGAGTAAGTGAGCAGCTTTGCTGAGGAAACAGCTGCATGTACACGCTGAAGTGTATAAATGTCCTGTTGTTTCATTAGCACACTTATATCTAACACTTAGAGCTGCATTTGAACATTTCAGCATGGAGGCGAGTCATGTTTACCACTCATCCAGGCAGTTGTGGGATAAAAAAAACAACAACTATTGTCTGTTGAGCCAGGGCGTACAGTAATCACATGTTACCAAGCTGTGTTGCAACACTGTTGTTTGCTTCTTTAAAACCAGTCTCAAACCTCTACTGCTGCCCATTGTAACTGTTCCCAGTAGATGTTTTTGCATCTTTCTATTATAGATTATATATCCTTTCAGCAAATGTTGGTGTTTCTTATTTTTTGCTGCTGTCTTCTTCCCCTCTCTTCTGCATCACTCCCCTGTCTGTGCCTACCAGGCTATTCGTGATGGCACTCCCTGACCCCCTAACACACATACCACGCAAAACACATGTGCTCACAAAGCCTTCTCAGCTATACATGAACACTGATACGCTGAAACATGAGGCAGTACAGAGCAACTAAAAACCACTGCTGCCATGTTTGTATGTGTTGGAGTACTGCGCATATAAACATAATATATTAGGACTTAGCAAAGAGACTTAAAGAGCATTATGAATTATTCCTCCATTGTGGTGAAAGGAAAGGAGGAGGCCTTTCTCTGTCCTTTGCCTGACTTAATTTCGGTCTAAAAGCAAGATTACGTAAAAGCTACCAAGCTGAAGTTCGTAACGCTTGGTGGAGAGACGGGCAAAGGAAGAACTTTCTTTAAAATTGCAAGAGACGAAATCAAGTGGGGGAGGAGTACCCTTCAAGTTATTTTTAATATTAGGAATGCATAGTGGTCGGTTTTTTTTGTCCAATTTTACTTTTGATAAATGCTGAAAAATAGTGTGCTGAAGTGCTGAAAGACAACAGACAGATCTATTTGTTTCCCTGGCACAGGCAGAGGAATAAAAATTAATAGTATGTAATACTTACACAGCACTATTATTTATATTTAATACTATTAGTAGTACAATTCATTCTGGCACACAGCAGTATGTGGCTCTATGCCTGCATCAGTGACGTGTGTGCGTTCTCCTGTTAAGGGGGTTCCTCACTTCCTGTCAACAGGCACGCCTTAGATTCATACAAATTCAGGTCATATGACCGTGCAGCTTCCTGTCTTACTTCCTGCACCACAGAGGCCTGAAAATACAATAGAAACACATAAATAGATGTTACAAAACACACCTTTACAAAAAGACAGGTACACGCTTGTAAGATGTACATGTGGTAACTTGTTGTTACACATGCACAGGGCCACATCATTATAGACCTGCACAGTTGGATAAATGAAACATTTGCCTACAGCCGTCTGCATAAATATATACTCACACACAAAAACACACATCATGCTTTTTCTTTGACACAGAGGAGTTATTATTCAGCAGTCATAAGACATTTTACATGTGTTATCTATTTTGGATAATGCCCAATTTGTTTTCAGACCTCTTTGAATACGTTCAGAAATGTTCTAAAGTTCCCAGTGTATTTTTTCCCAAGCCTTTTTGCAGTCTTATCCTCTTTGCATATGAACTAAGAGTGTAATAAGTATGAGTGCCATATAATAGCCCCAGGTAAAATAGATCTTCTGTTTTGATGTGCGTGCATGTTTCTTTAGGCAACCAGACAAGCTGAGGGTGGTGTGGACCAGGAGGAACAGACGCATGTGTTCCAAGGTGAAATCACCGAAACATCACAAACACACACATTGACGCCACCCCAATTTCTCAGAACCCCATTAATGTGCTATTTGTTGTGCAGCTCCACAGTTGGCAGCCTGGAATCAAGAACCCCTACAGAGGCATGGTGGTGTGGCCTGTCCCGGAAAACATCGACATCTCTGTTACTCTCTTCAAGGTACCAAACCCAGAATGCACTATTTACAATATAATAACAAAGTAAAGGAAAAACCTAAAACATATAGCAAGGGCCAGGGGAAAAGTTGGTACTGCGTGGTGTGATCAAGTTGATCATTACGTGAATTGTTGGCCTTAAATGAAAAAAAAAAGGTTTTAATCCTTCAGTAGTTTAGAGTATTTTAATAAGCCTACGTTTAAACAAAGGTGGATTGTTTAAACTGAGGCTTTCCTTAGAGGTGACGCCCTCTATATGCAGTTTACACGTAGCGGGTGGCACCATGCAGTAATTAAGAGTGTTGTCTCACAGCGAGAAGGTTCTGACTTCAAATGTTCTTACTTTGCATGTTCTCCTGTTCCAGTGTGGGTTTTCTCCAGGTACTCCACTCACAGTATAGACATGCATGTTAGGTTGTTCCTAGAATTAGAGCTAAGTGTGCTGAAGGTGCTTTCAGTTATTGTGGACTTGTTCTTTGGAACAAGCTGCCTGCCGACCTGAGATCAAATACAGCTGTGCATACATTTAAAACCATATTCAAAGCCTTTTTATTCACACAGGCCTATACTCAGATACTGACACTTGCTGAGTGTTATTTAATCAAGTGAATTTGATTTGTATCACCTGGCTGCTACTTAGTGTCTCCTAGAATAAAAGAATTACACCAAATTCCTTCCTTACTGGAAGTGATAAGGGTGTACTGCACATACACCTGTTTTTTGCAGGACTACATACGTAGAGTTTATGTAGTACAACCAAAGGGATGGGTGGGTGAAAAGGCTCTGGCATATGTATGGATATGTGGTTACAATATGTGGAGGATTTGGCACTAAACAGAGTGTATTCTCATGACAGGATGCCAATGCCGATGAATTTGAAGACAAAGAGTGGACCTTCGTCATTGAGGGTGTAAGTGCATCCAGACATCCAGCTATAAAACTCAGACTCAGTTTAATCACCAAGTAGAAATCAAGGAAAACAGTATAAAGTACTTGTTCTTATCATTTACAGGAAAATAAGGGTCACCGTAAGGTACTGGCATCCGCTGACATAAACCTGAAGCGGTTTGCCAGTCCCACATTAACCCAGACTGACCTGACACTGAAGCTGAAGCCGCTGTCTGTCAAGGTGGTGGAGGCCACACTCAAGCTGTCCCTCTCATGTGTCTTCATTCGTGAGGGAAAAGCCACGTGAGTAATTTAAGTCACTACTACTACAGCTCTCATCAGTGAGGTGTGATAATAGCCCTTTAAAAATATGACATGTTTTTATTTGTGAATTTACTTTAATAAATGAATCATGGCTCAATGAGTTAAGGCATTTGAAAATACTTAAAATTTTTTAAACTAATATTATTATCATAAACAGTGCCTCCTATTGTGGAGTTGGTAATAAGGGTGGGGTACATGTTTGTCTTTGTTTTTCAGTGATGAGGACATGCAAAGTCTTGCCAGCCTGATGAGCGTCAAACCCACAGATATCGGCAACCTGGACGACTTCAATGAGAGCGATGAAGAAGAGGACAAGAAGTCTGTGACTGCTACAGGTAGGCAGACTTACAACAGCACAGATTTTACTCTCTGACCTCTTGACATTTCCTGCTCCTCTACTTTCCTTTTCTGTTCTTATTTCCATCTGTTTTTCTGCTCTACTCTTTTCTTGCTGCTGCAGTTGTCCCACACACTCTAATCCGCCCAAATCGCCCTGCTCCCCCTCCACCTGACAAGCGAAACTCCCCAGCACCCACTTTGCCAGCATCAGGTAGCTCTCTCTTTCCCCTTCTGTCTCTTTCTCCCACTGTTTGTATTTTCTGTCTCTCTGCCTATCAGTTACTGGGTAGCTATGTTTATATATATTGCAGTATTTCACACACGTGTGTCATTTATTCCGCAGTCCTTGCCACATGACTGGACAGTCCTTTGGAAACCACATATTTCTCATCTACACATTAAACACAGTTTTGCATTGCTGCAACTGAATCATCCTGATTCATTAATACAATGTTGTATTTGAACTTGAAGGGGTGTTCAATGGCAGTGTAGTTCTTAGGTTGTAGTTTGAGGCAGTTTGAGGTTAGATGTTTACATGAATGTTTCCATGAACATCATGGTAATTTGGGGTTTTTAATGGGGTCTAAAGTATATGTACAGGCTCAAATATATGCATACATTCACTTAAATCTTTTCATAAGTGGTGCTGAAGGCTCTGCAGTGTCTTTTAACTTGACAAGGCCAAGGCTTGTTAACTTCTTGTGAGTGATCATGATTGACTATAACTGGTAGTTTCTCTTTGCCAACATAAAAAGGATTTGTTTGACAGCACTCATTGGACTGACCAATACTCAGAACAATGGGAAAGTCCAAGAAACTCCGTGAAGATCTAAGAAGGAGAACTGTAGATTTACATAAGTTGGGAAGGTCTCTTGGAGCCATTTCTAAACAACTGCAGATTCCAGGATCATTAGTTGAAACAACTGTACATAAGTACAAGTTATGCACATGTGTCATCACTTTGCCAAGGTCTGGAAGAGACCCAGATATCACCCTCAGATGAGAGGAAATTAGTTAGGATGCTCAGGAACAACCCAGGTACCACCAAGGCTCAAGCCTGCCATGAACTGGAAATTGCTAGAACACCAGCATGACTGTCCACAGTGAAGTGAGTTTCACATCACCATGGACTGAGCGGGTGCTGACCAAGAAAGAAGCCCTTGCTTCAAAATCAACACTTTCAAGCTCACCTGAAATTTGCAGCTGCCACATGGACAAACCAAAGGCCTCCTGGAGTCAAGTATCATAGACTAGACAAAGATTGAGCTATTTGGCCACAATGACAAGAGGTCTGTTTAGAGGAGTAAAGGTGAGGCTTTCAAAACCTAAGAACAGTGAATCAGCTGTCAAGCATGGTGGTGGCAGTATCATGCTCTGGGGCTGCTTTGCTGCCAGTGGTACCGGTACAATGCACAAAGTGGATGGAAAAATGAAGGAGGACTACCTCCAAATTCTATAACCTTACCTCAAATCAACAGCTAGATGGTTGAAACTTGGACACAATTGGATGTTCCAACAGGACCATGATCCCAAACACACATAAAAACTGGTTTTAGAATGGATAAAGCAGGCTGATTGGAATGGCCTTCACAGAGCCTGACCTCAACCTTATTGATAATCTATGCTTAAAAACTGGGTCCATGCCAAGAAACCAACTAATTTAAATGAACTCTGCCAATTCTGCCAAGAAAAGTGATCAAATATCCAGCCAGTTTTGTTGATGGCTACCAAAAGCATCTGGTCAAGGTGCAACTTTAGCTAAATATCAGTGGGTGTATGTATACTTTTGAGCCTGTGTGGATTAGAAGAAAAAAACAAACAAACAAAATGAATATAAATGTGTGCACCCAGTTATTGTTTGTTTTAAGTTCTTACAGATGTGTGCTGTACAATCATTCCACCCTGGGAAAAGAACAGCTCAAAGAAACCATTAAAAGCCCAGATTTACCATGACATTCATGCCCATGATGAGTGGATGCAAACTTCTGTCCATAACTGTACAAATGTAAATTTATATTAAATGGGCTTTAGGCTCTATATTTTTTATGGCATCATTCTTAACAAAGATTGGTGCCATACTCTCATCTTATCCCAAGAGTAACCTATTTTTTTAATGTCATTTCTTTGATTTTCACAACGAATTGTGATTTCTTTCCTACTCTTTTCCTACTCTTGTTTGCTTTCTTCAATAATCTACTTTAACTAATCTATCCATCCTTCCATTTATTAATGCAGCCAGTGGAAATGACGGTGGTCCTTCCAGTATTGCTCTCCACTCTCGGCCTCCTTTACCGTTTGCCCCTCGCCCTTCTCCACATCGCTTGCGACATCCCTTGTCCACTATCCCTGTCCAATCAGAGATCCAGCCATCCCCTGGCCCCTCCCCTCAGCCTTCACCCAGGTCTAAGCATAAAAAATTAGCCAACCCTATTCTTTCTGAAGCTTCTTCTGTGACTGACTCTAAAACTCCAAGCTCGCAGATCAGAGCAGATGCACCCTCATCTCAGATTATGCCCTCTGTCCTTCCTCTGTCCGATGTGACCACCAACACGCCATCTCCTAAATCCTCTGAATCTGTGTCTCCTTTACCCTCTGCCACACTGGTGTCAGTCCCCTCGAATTCTTCATCCAGTTATAATGAAGGTGCTGCAGATTCAAACACACCCTCTTCCCTGTCCTCGAAGCCTACCTGTGCACCTGCAACAGGCATTTCCTCTGTGCCTACCAAACTTCCCTCCCCTTCATTGTCATCACCTGAACCCATTTTAACATCATCTTCCATCACTTCACAAAAGTCTTTGCTAACTGTATCTACATCTCCCACCCATAAACCCAAACCCACTGGCTCCCAGCCCCTTTCTATCAAATCTTCTTCCCCAACAAAATCTACCCTGTCCTCTGAACCTCCATCATCTCGCACTCCACTCACCTGGACCATCTCTCAGCCTCCCTCTCTTCCCAAAATTTTCCAGTCAGGCTCAGCAAAAGGTAATGAGGCTGGCTGGTAGACAGGCTTTCTGCATGCTTCAAACAAACTCATTTCTAATATGTGACAGTCTGATTTGGTTTCGTCTTCCGCATGGTTTAGCTTCATTGCTAATGGTGCATTACAAACTAAAGAGGAAGCACTGCACTCTGCATTATGGTGTGTTGGGATGAAGATGCATGTTCAGGTTGTGACGATATCAGAATTTTGAGCTAAACATCTAAATGTTTTGTCAGTGCCTCAGAGAAAGATAAAGTGTATTTATTTACACTCCTCCCTATATACGTTTTTTAAATATTTTCTCTCCTTGAATTTAGCATCAGTTCGCATTTAAAAGCTGCACTGTCTTCCTGTATTAGCTCTTTGCTTCATACTTCATTTAAATTAATTGATCTTACTTGTGAAAGCTTTAGGCTTTAGTTTCATCTAAATATTTAAATGAATCACCCATCTACCCATTAAGTACTCCTACAAATATGTACTTAACAGTAGTTCTTGTTATATAAAACTATCTGAAAAGATAAAAATGAACTACAAAGTAAATGCTTTGGAAATGTTAGCTTGACAGCACTGTTACTGGCAGAAACAGAAGAAACAGCAAAAAATATGAGTTTGTTCCAGACATATTTATTGTTTCTGTGTGCTGAAATACAATTAGTGCAAAGCATGCTATGAAAAAAAAACTTTACCGTCAATGAAAGAAAATTGGTCAGAACATACAGTACTGTACAGCCACACCTCATTTCTTTAGATTCTTTAGATCATTTTTGACAAAATCTCCAACATCGCTGTCTGAAATTCAGCACCAAACCATGACGGAGCCACCACTGTATTTTACAGACGGTTGCAGACACTCACTGTTGGCCCTCTCTTCTGACCGCCATCGTTCATATTGATGATAATTTGGATTTTTTTCCTATTTCTTAAGGACATGACTTTCAGATACTGTTCATCTGCTGTAGATAGTTTTTGAGGCCTGCCACTTCTTCTTTTGTCCCCCAAGGACACGTTGCACACTATACTAAGATATGCCAGGAATCACCTTGTAGGTGCAAAAATCCTTTTTTATGTCTGTCAAACTGTGTTATCTTTGGTATTCTTCATAGATTTTTGTTTTTGCAACAGGCTGCTAGCAACAAGGTGTCTAAAGTTACAACTTAAAATTGGTTCTTTGCTAAGTTGCCTGCTATATGTACACACAACACTGGTTCGTCCCTAGAGTCATAGGTCAGTTTTTAAGTGGCTTAACAAACAAACAGGAAAAAACATTCCTCTGAAAATGCTCAGGTACAAGGACTGAAAATGAGTGGAAAAGTAAAGAAAACTTTGAAAGACCTTCAGAAAGCCTGAAGAACAGTTGCTCAAGATCACTTTTTAAAAACGAACGAAAGTCTGGCTCTTTGGAAGCAAAATATAAAAAAATGAGGGTTGGCTCCAGACTTTTGCATAGAAACATATGGAGGAAAACATAAAATCATGAGGATGAATATGACTATTATTGAAACATAAAAAATCCCCCAAAATTTAAGGGAACATGATGAAAACATGATGGACCTTCTGACCATATGTAAAACCATGTAAAACTACATGAAAGAAGCCATAGTGAGAGATACCTGGGGAGGCAGTTTTTAAGGATTTCATAGGGTTAAAATAAATTAAATAAAATATTTTACATTATTCTGGAATAATGCAGTTAGCTGTAGAGTTGCTGGCTCACTTTCCTCTTACTAACTTTACATCAGTTTTTCTTTCTTCCTCTTATGTTCACATGTCTCTTCTCCTCAGCTCCTGTTTCATACCAGTGGCGCCCCCCAGAGGCTCAAACTGCAGATGATTCTGTTTCAGTCTCTGGTCTGTGTCTGCGTTCATGTGTAGAAGTGATGCTTATCCACCCCAGTTCACTGTTTAATAACTTCAACATTTTCTTTTATCCTCTGGCAGGTCATTCTCATGTCTTCAGACCTCAGATTGTCAAGCCAATCACCCGTCCCACCTCTCCCTCTCCTTTATCTTCTGATGCCCCTCTTCTTTTTTCCACACCCCCTCTTCCAAAATCTCCCCCCTCTAGCTCAGAGTCAGGTAACTGATGGCAGTTCTTCCTATGTATGATCTTTCATAGGTTCTACAGCTATTTCTCAATCTTCCATCTCTGTCTTCATCCTGTGAATCATCCTTCCTGTCCCACCTCCTCGTTTTCCAGGTGCTCAAGGGGCGTGGTTAACATCTGACTCTGCTCCAAAGGATGGGGACATCACCCCTGTTCCTTTGTTAACTAGTCCTGATCTTGATGCTCTCTGTGACCCAGAGGCTCCAGTCTGCCCTGCTTCAATTCTACGTACTTCACCCCCTCACTCTTCTTCTCTACCTACGACTACTTTTCACTCCTCACCTCTCGCTGTCACTCGTCCTTCTGCTCCTCCTGCACATACCCGCTCCTGTCGGTCAGGTACACTGGCCAACAAATGATCCTCATTTCAAAGACATTTTCCTCATTCTTACATCTAAAAACATCCAATTTAAAGCAAAAACAAAATTTTAAAAAACGGTCTGATCATTTCTTCTCGTTCTTTATAGGCTCAACATTCCCCCTCGCTCAGGTGGACGAGGAAACGACCTCCGCAGTGAAGGAAACAGCTCCGAGCCCTCTGCGCCAAGGAATAGATTCTCCTAAACATAATGAGGCTGCTTCAAATAGCAAGACGTCCATTCAGCCAATCAGAGCAGCCCATGATTCAAAGGTGACCATCACAGAAAACAAAGTCGGACCAGCACGGATCAGGTGAGGTCATGGGATGATATCACATGAATGGATACATTTAGATTGCTTGGTTTGTTGCCTTGAAGATACGTTTGGCCTCAAACGTCTGTATGAGAGGACAATCTGTCAGACCACAGAGGTTAAGATGTGTCTATGAGGACTGACAGCAGAACTGAGTGTAGGAGAAACAGCAAAGATGACAAAACCTGTTGAAAGAAAGGGAAAAAGTCCGAAGGCTCATTTTTCTTTTTCTTTCTTTTCCTGTAGTCTTTCTATTTTGTTTTTAAAGACAGTCTTAGATGGGCTGTATGTTTAATTTTGCATCACTGCTTTAAGGAATAAGGAAATCTTTTCTTTTTTTTAAGAGTTAGATTTAAAATTCGATGTTAATGACCTCAAATATTAAACTGCTGACCACAGCCTGTTATGTTCACATGAAGACTGGAAACAGGGGAAACAGCTCACCTGGATCGACACAAGTGGATCAGCTAATAACGTTATAGTCTTGCTTTGCTCATTCCACGAAAAAGTTCACAACAACACTGCACGTGGCCAAAAAAAAAAAAAAAAAAACACGCATAATCATGAAAACAAGGTAGAAGCTGCTAATAAGTGAGTTTTGGAAGAGCTTGTGGATTCATTTAGCTGTCTCAATAGAGCTTGATTGAGTCACTCTAGACTTTTTTCCAGTCTTTATGTTGAACAAACATAACCATCTGCTGGTGGAAGCTTCATATTTAATGGAAACCTGTAAGCTTTAACAATCCAATACTACTGATAACATAGATGCTAGTACATCTACAAGTCTTTTGTTCCTTTTTTCAAGCAAAAATGGAACAAACTATAAAAATACAATAGTTTAATATTTGATCACTGCTTTAGCAGCACTCACTATGATCCAAAGTGACCCGGCTTATTGCTTAAGCCTGCTGACACACATGCTGTTGATGTTTCTAGATGAAAGACTGTCATAATTGTCCATCTGCAGTTCCCCAGCGCCTCAACAGTTGCTTTGTGTTTGTGACTGGGCTTCTATGACACTAACATATGCCAACAATTGCAAAGTGTTTTGCTTCCTGCCTCCTGCTGCCCTGAGCTCCTGGTTTGGTCTGCACGTACAGCCTTCTGTTATCTCAGCTGCTTATCTTTTGATTCAGTGTTTTTGTCCCTAGTCCTCCCCAGACCCGCTCAGAGCTGATCATAGCACCACCCCCTCCTTGGCCCTTTGCTTCCTGCGAGCGCTCCACTCCCCAGCAGCCCTCCACCACTGTCGTGGCAGCATTTATCACTCCTAAACAGCCAAATGTTCAGGAGCAAAGTGATGTTAAAAAGCCTCCCAATGAGAGTATTAGTAGCCCCATTAATACTGAAAAGCTGCCCCTGGCAAAACCTGAGCCAGAGCCGGACTTTGATGATGTCATCTTTGAGTCACTTAACCAGAGACATGAACCGTGGGGCTTGTTTCTGGAAGAGGATGACTCTAAGTGTGATACTATCAAAAGGTGTCCTCCAGGGTGAGTATTTATATTCAAGGACGCAGTCAGGAATAATTTTTTTCTTTTAAATGAGTGCTAAGGTTGCATAATGTGAACTGATGGTGCCGGTGAAGGTGGCACACAGGCAGAAACGTGAAGGCTTAAGGAATACTGTGTATCTGTTCTGCAGTCTTGAACAGAAAATCAATGAAAAGAAGTACGAAGAAAAGCCATTGATGTCAGAGCTGTTAGAGGGAGCAGCAATCACAAAGGAGCAGGAGAAGCAGAGGGAGGCAGAAATTCAAAAGAAGCAAGAGGAGGAAACAAGGAGAAAAGAGGAAGAGCAAAAATCAATGCTCTTGAAGCAAGAAGCAATGAGAAAGCATGAAGCAAGAGAAGAAGCGGCTGCTTGAAGAGGAGAAGAAGAAGACTCCTACAGGAAGAGGAGGAGGTCAAGAGGGAGAAGGAAAGGATAAAACGTGAGGAGGAGAGACTCCTGAAAGAGAAGAGAGAGAAACAAGAGAAACTGAGGGTACAAGAGGAGATGAGGAAGCGAGATGAGGAGAGGAAAAAGAGAACAAGAGAGGAGACTCCTGGAGCTGGAGGAGGAGAAGGAAATATTCAGGAGAGAGGAGGAGAGAAGACTTGAAAGAGAAAGATTCATGAAGAAGATGAAGGAAGAGGAGGAGAATAAATTAGAGGAGATGAGAGTGCTTGAGGAGCAAAGAAAAAGAAGGGAGGAAGAGAAAAAGTGGCTCCTGGAGGAAGAAGAAAAAAGGAAGGTGGAAGAAAAACATCTGAAAGAGGCCAAGAGAAGGAGCAGCAGAAATAAAAGAGGAGGAAGAGAAAAGGAAAAGGGAGGAGGAGAAAAAAATCAAAGACGCAGAAGAGCGAAAAAAGAGAGAAGCAGAAGAAAAGGAGAGACGACTGAAGAAGAGAGAGAGAAAGAGATGGAAAGGATAGAGAGGAAGAAGAAGGAAGAGGAAGAGAAAAGACATGAAGAGGAGGAGAGGAAAGAGAGGCTCTTAAAGGAGCAGAAAGAAAAGGAAAGGATACAAAGGGAGGAAATGGAGAGAATTAAGAAGGAAAGAAGAAAAGAAGCAACGGCTACAAGAGGAGCTGAGAAGGCAGGAGGCAGAGAAGAAGAAAAGAGGAGGAGGAGAGAAAAAGAGGGAAGAGGAGGAGAAGAGGGAGCGAGAAGAGAAGGAAAAAGCAGAGAGGAAACTAAAAGAGGAAGAAGAAAGGAAGAAGAATGATGAAAAACAAAAACAGAAGCTCCAAGAGAAGGAGGAAATGGAAAGAAGAAAGGAGAAGGAGGAAGAAAATAGGAAGAGGGAGGAGGCTCGAGCAGCTTCAGGTTGCAGTCTGGAGGCCAACAGATCAGATGAAGACAAAGAGAAAGATGAAAACTGCTTCCTCTTTGTCCATTTCACCTCCTCCTGTTACCAAACACGCCAAGGCAGCCCTTAAAGATGTGACACAAACTCGACTTCCTGCTCCTCACTTCCCTCCGCTGGTCAAAACCAGCATTACATCCAAGCAGCTGCCCTCACAAATTCCCAGCCAATCGCAAGACAGAGGGAATGTCCCTCCATCAGTTCATAAACCAAACTCCAGCGAGCGGTGAGTAACACTTCTGCAATAAGTGGTGATTTTGCTCTGTGCGTGCTCTTTGTGTGCTCTGTAAACAGAGATGATGCTTCTTTAATCAGTAAATGAAATCAGACAGACTCAAAACTTGAAATTGCATTGATGATCTAAAAATCAGTTGTTTTTCTGTGTGTCTGACTCAAAGCTGCACGAAGCAGGGCTGAATCCTTCAACATTTCTCTTTTGATTATTTTTTCATTCCTCTGTTGTGATTGTTTTGGGATTCTCTGCTGCCCCGAGGCTGCAGAGCATATTGGTGCCTCTTTTTTATGAAGTCTGATACCTACAGATGCTGTGAGGTGCAAAACACAGAAATATCAGGGATCCAATGATTTTATAAAAGTTTTTACTTTGTCATTGGTATTTTTTGTGTATTTTGGAATCTTGTGTTTTGCACCTAAGGGCACCCACAGATATCAAAGAAAATGAATACATTTTTTGGCTCTCGAACACGCTTTAAAGCTACATTGTATCTCTGCTGTCTCTGTGTGTGCATGTGATTAACACTGACTAATCAAACTGTTCTTTGGTCATTTAAGTGCATTCAGATGTAACTGTACAGTACCTGCTTGTATTAACTGATATCAATATCAGTGATCTTGCCCTGGCATTTCTCAGTTGTATGTTATCACTCACCCCTACTACTGTTTAGTTTTTCTGTTTAATTATGGCTATCCTCTGCTCCTTTTCTTCCTGTCTCTCCATCTTCTTTTTTTTTCTTCAATTTTTCTCTTTCTCTCCTTTTAATCCAGTCTTGGGCAACACTATCTCATAAGTGAAGGTTCACTGTCAAACACTGTTGTCCCAGAAAAGAATGTATCTGCCACATGTACTCTACCTGGCCCCACTGTTCAGCCATCTGCCCAGAATAAACCAGTCACATTAGAGGTCTCGATGGCGGTGCCACCTCCACAGAGGCTGTTTGATGCAGAGGTTCCTCTATGGAAAGTGCTAGAAGGGAGAAGTGGGAATGATACACCTGAAAAAATCTCTGCCAAGGAGGGTGCAAAACCTTTGTGCAGAGGGTAAGAATGGACGAGGGGGCACGTCTTTGCTTCTCTGCTTTATACTCCTGTTTGTGCTGATGCTCGTATGCCTTGCTAATTGTTTGGTTTCTTTAACGATGTCAGAAGGAAATGCCACTTAGTAATGGATATATCTTTCATGTGGTTTTCCCTCTCTTCTAGCTCACACAGAGAGGATGCTGATGAGGTGCACACCCCTGTTAGGCAAGAGAGCCAACCAAAAAAAGCAAACAATGGAGATGCACACTGCATTGTCGAACCCTCTGCTCAGCCCAGCGCACCACCAGTTAAAGAGGAGCCCAAAGAGCCAGAGGGACCCAGGATGGAATCAGTAACCTCACTCGATGTTCCCCCCCGAGAAGCTGGCGAGCGCGTGACTCTGGTGCTGGAGCCGCTTCAACCCTCAAAACCAGAACCAGAACTGCGGCCGGAACGCGATCTTCATCCGTCAGGAAAACCACAACAGGAGGGAGCAGATGAGGAGAAACCAGCCAATGCCGTGCCTGGTGGTCAGGAGCATTTCATCAACAATAAAGACTCAGTGTGTGAGGCAGAAAACCAGCTGTGGGCAGCTGTGGAGGAGACGACCACCGAAATAGGAGTGGAAAGAGGGATGGAAAGTAGTAAGAGCAAGGAAGAGAAGCTGAAAGAGGAGGAAGGTGTAATAGGGGGGTGAGTCAGCGATGGTTCCTTGCAGTGTTTGCAGCATGGCGTGACACCACATGCACGTTAATGACTAACGTTCCTCAGTGTGCTGCAGCCTGTCAAGTGTTTACTAACTTCACCTGAAGCTGTTTTCTTTATGTCGACCTCTGTCTATGCTGCAGTGGTATTTTAAATGGAAGTGGTTTGATGAGAGCTTTACACAAGTAAAAAATGGACTTATGTTCATATGTATGTGTGTGTGTGTGTGTGTGTGTGTGTGTGTGTGTGTGTGTGTGTGTTTGTGTGTGTGTGTGTTGGTGTGGGTGTGGGTGGTAGTGCCCAGAAATGTGCACACACAGAGGCAGATGTGTGTGTTGCAGAGCAGCAGAGGGAGGTGCCTGCTGGTTTCATGTCAGCAGTAGTTGGGGTGTTATACAGAGGGTGAGTCTCTGTGTGTGTGTGTGTGGCAAATTATTTTTTTGAAGTGTGACGTTCCTGCAGAAAATGTTTTTGGACATTAAAGCTGTTTTCACACATGAACAATGACAGTGACAGGAGAATCAGGATGGGGCTCACATGTAAAACGCAGCAAGCAATGGTCGGCTTCAGACAAGTTCTTACTACTGGGCGTACTTAGCTTGGTTCAAGTGAGGTTGCTGCCTGGGCAGAGGGTGAAGGAAGCAGGACACTCACTAGCTTCCCACCAACTCACCAACTATTAATTATTATGCCTTGGTGATAATTGAGCATAAAATATACATTGTGCCAGGGAGATGGCAGGTTAAAAATAATATAATGTCCAAGCCAACTGCATCAGAGATTTGCATCCCACATGTTGCTTGGGGCTATGTCCAGAAAAGTTCAGAGTTTCAGTGCATGTGTGAAAATGGCTTAAGCTAGAGTAAAGTGAGTTAGGTGCTGTGTGTATTGCCAGTAACTTTCCCAATAACTCAGAGATAATTAGCTAACTTGTCAAACATCCCTCTAAAGTTGCATAAAGAGAGTGCAATAAACCTCAAAGATGAATATGTTATACTGTACTGTGCAGAAGTCTTGAGCCACCCCTACTTTCTTCATATTTCAACTTTTCTGATTCATAAATTCATCCATTTTGACAAGATCCCCAACCGCACTGGCTGAAATGCAGCTCCCAACCATGACAGAACCTCCCCCGTGTTTTACAGATAGGTGTAGACCCTCACTATTGGGCCTCTCTCCTGACCGTACATACCATACATCATTACAGTTCTTGTGTAATTTGGCATACCTCAGCCTTTTCTCCCTGATTCCCTTCTTTAAGAATGGCTTCTTGGCAGCCAGCCTTCCACGGAGGCCATTTCTGATGAGGTTAGGTAAATTAGGTAAACCGTTAATACATTAAATTTATATATCTTTTCATTTGTAATCATATAACCTTGCTATGTAAGAGCATACGTTTTGACGAGTTATTACTTTATCTCTGCAAACGTTACTCTGGTGGATGCTATGGGAAACTTTTAGTGAAGCGCTGAAACATTTTGGTGTTTATTAACTGCTCTCACTGCATTTAAAAAGGATTGCCTATAGAAACATCCATCTTTGGAGAATGCACTGTCCAGCTGATGTTAGTGATTGTTTTGATTATGTGGTGAGCTGGCTTTGCAGATGTGGTTTTAATCTGAGTGGCTCATTGAGAATTCATCCTGCATATGCAACCGTTAGCGTTTCTGTGACCTGATCTGAGCTCTCAGCTGCATGGCACCACAAAGTATTTCACTTGTTCTCAATCACGTCAAAGGGAAAAATCAGTATGTTGTGCAGGGTCATTCTCACTGCAGCAAACAGTGTTTCCTTTGGGTGCTTTTGCACGACATTTTGGAAAGGCACCAAAACAAAGTCTGAGAGGGAACTATTTTTAATCAAGCATGTTGTCTGGCTCTCTGTCACAGTGTGCAACATTCATAAAGCAGGTCATATTCGGGTGAGCTCTGTCTCACAGTTTTCCTGTTGTTCGTATCTGCCCTCTAGCTATGAGACAGTGGCCTCCATCCTGCATACACCCGGATCAACTGATGCAGGTCATCCACACCCCTCTGCAGAACAGCCATGCCAACTTATAAACAATGAAGTCCAACCACATTTACATGAAGTTGATGCAGAGATCTTGCGTTCCTCTGAGGCAAATAATGATCCACTGATTTCCATTGGTGTGGACATTTTGCCACCCACAGACTTCTCTGACACAGCAGAGAGTCAGGTGATAGCAGAAGAAAAAGTTACCAAGGTTGAATTAGCTCTGAAATCGGAGTGCTCACCTTCAGATGAGGCACATAGTCTGGTGGCAATTCTGAGACGAGCAGCCAGTGAACAAGAGAAAGAGAGAGAGGAGGAAAGGGAGAGACAGGAGAGAGAAAGGATGGAAAGCATCAAAAGGGAAGAGAAGGAGGTGAGAGCCAGGAAGGAGCGGGATGAGGAAGGGAAGAAGGAGAAACAAAGGTTGGAGAGGGAAAAAGAAGAGGCAAAAAAGAGGTTGGAAAAAGTGAAAAAGGAGATGGGGAAGAGTGAGAGAGAAAGGATAGAAGGAGAAAAGGAAAAAAGGATTGGGGCGGAAGAAGAGATGGTAGAGGACAAGCATGAGGAGAAAAGGGAGACAGAAACAAGGCAGCAGAGGGAGGATATTAATGAGGGATTAAAGAAAAATGAGAAGGAAGAACAGGCAGAGAGGGAAAAGAAGATGGAAAAAGAGAAAAGCAGAAAAAGAAAGGATATCCACGGAGAAATCCCACAGTGGAGGGAAGAGGCCCTTGCTGTCCCTGCATTAGAAATAAACAACCAGAAAGGGAATGACAGCCAATCAAACCACTGTCTGCCACTGAGGAAGGCAGAATTAGAGGATATTGCATATGATGAGACGCTACGAGATAATAACCAGGAATCAGTATTCAATTCTGATCCCAAACTAGCAAACACAAAAATATCTAATGCTAAAGTCTTGACTCGACCAGCTGGTTCTGTCCCTGCAGCCAAAGTAAAAAACAACAAATGGGAGGACTCTGTTAGTACTGCTAAGAAAACCACAGATGATCCTGGCCTCAGATCCCTTAAAAAGGGCAAATCCTATCTTAAACATGAAGCCATCCCCGAGTGGTTGCGAGAGGACGATGAGGAGGAAATAGCATATGAGAGAGGACAGGAAGATCTTGGTTCCATCTGGCTGGCTGAGCTGTACATGGGAGGGGAAGCAGGGTGAGTAAGAGGTGTGAGCGAGATAAATAGCCACAGGGAGAGAGGTGAGTAACTGGCAAAGATCTGGATATATGAGAGAGCTGGGCTTGTTGCTTCTTGTGGACCTCTGGACTGTGTTTCCTTACTTTAACTGGGGGGAAATAATGTTGCTTAAACCCTACTGAGGGTTTGGCCTGACCCTGCATGTCTTTCTCAAGAAAGAGCTGTGCATTTGCATGTGATTCATATCTGCTGCCATCCAAAGACCATCATTACCATGTTGTTCTGGATGCATATTAGATTTTTTCGCTCCGCGTTTTACCTTATATTTATGGCTTATGGGAAACTTTGGGCCGACAAAGATAGTGCATGTGAAGAGACAGGTCATGTGACTATGTGGACAATCAAGGTGCCCTAAACACCTCGAATATGTCAGATCTTCTTCTCAGAGGCATGATTCACTGTGACCTAAACTAAATAGTGGGGTGGTAACTTATTATTGCAACTTTTTCTACTCAGTTGAGCACTCACTGTGCTTTCTCACTACAAGTCTCATTCACATATTCATACTGTGCATTTATCCATACATAAGTGCCTTCTAACATTCACACACTCACTCCGATGGCTGCAGTGAGGGCAACTTGGCGTTCAGTACCTTGCCCAACGATACTTCAGCATACAGATTGGAGGAATTGATATATGCCCCGTTCTATCACCTGAGCCACAGACACCCTGAAACCATGCAGTTACATTTTAAATGGTCAGATAAACATCAATATATATTGAATACTGTTATTTTTATGTGTCTTTCAGTGTCAGTGTAGTCCATTGATAGTCCTCTGAAAATCTATGGAAAAACTGCAAATATGAGCTGCTAATAGCTCATCACAGGCATTCAGTTGATGTTTAGTCAAATGTGTAGCAGTAATTCTTGCAAGCATGGAAATAAAAGAGAGGCGTACAAGAGATGTATGTGCATCTACTGCAACAGTGATCACTGTCTGTGTGAATATGATGAGGCTTCTTTCATTGTTCAGTAATCAGTGTGGCTTCCTAGCATGTCTAGTATAATGGATGAATTGACTAGTTTGGTGTTCGGATGCTGTGATTCAGTAGAGGCTGGAGCATGTTTAGAACTGGTTTAATCTCATAGTCAGACCTCACTTCTATTAATGCTCTGGGAAGTCTTGGCTAAAGTCTTTTCCTCATAAGATTCCAATATGATATGAAACTGAGTGTGGGAAAGGCACTTTGAGTTTTAACATCCACCAGCGCCATGTTCTACCCTCAGTTCAACAAAATGTTTGTGCTTGAATATATTCAGACATTTGTGACCTTAACAAGGTAGAGATGCGGCTGCTTTAGATGAATGAAGGCATGTTGTCAAAGAAATGGGGCATGACAAAGATACTGGCTGGCTTTGTGGTTCTTGAGTTTTGTGAAAAGCACTTGAGATCTGAAATCTGATTTTGTGTCTTCAGACCAGGCCACTCATCCCCTGCTGTAAACCAGAAGTCCTCTTCAGTCATTTTAAGCGGACAAACGTTTTACCAGAGTCCTGCTGCCAGTCAGCCAAATAAACCCAAACTTCCTGAGTCATTAACAAGTCTGACAGACAGCCCACATCCTAACCCTCCCTCTGTGTCTCAGCAGGGGATATCAATCAGTCAGACAGTGAGGGATAAATCCACTCCCCAACATGAGTCACAGAAACAGCCACTAAAAGGACAGAGAGACTCTGTTGCTACAAATGCTAACCATAGCCTTGAGGTAGCAGCTGATAAGGAGGGAGAACTTGTTCAGTCTTCAGTGGTGCCTTGGCCTCTCCCTCCAAGCACTTCTAGCATACAGTCTGATTCAAAACATACTAAGATACACACTGACATAAACACCGCCAAAGTAGATAGTGGCAAAAATATAGTCACACAATCACACACAAGTCTTGAAATGAAGGCTAAGGAAGACATGAAAAACTCCAAGATTTTCAATTTAAACCAGGACAGCCAAAAGAGTGACAGTGCACAAATATACAACCTTCACTTCAATCACTCCAAAGACCAGCAACTCCAAGAAGAGGAAAGGTTTCTATTGGCTAAAATTTGCCAGATGTCAGGTGACTCATCCCCTGTGTCCAGCACTCGCAGTATGAAACGACTCATCCCAGCTCCAGATGATATTGACTGTATTACCGTGGAGCCAAAAAGCCAATCAAAGATTGCAACAGATCTCACTGATCTCAATCAATACTCAGCTATTATCAGCTTTGATGGCCTGCAGGAAATATCACTAACCGAAACAGAAGAGCCACAGGCAGAGGAGGATGTGTAAGTCAGGATAGGCCATAATCTTGACCTGTTTAATGGAATGTTACTTTATTAGGCCAACTTGTTTGGGGCTTGTTTGCTTGTAAAGCACAATGTTCAAGTACAGCTTCATGTGCTGAGATCTAACGTTGTCTTTTCTTGGCTGAATTTAAACTTTATTTATGAAACTTGATGTGAACTTGCTTTTAATATACAGTTCTAGTGCAGTCTATATATGTATACGCTGTCACATGAGTGCATGTGGGATGCTGTGTAATTTTGCTGTCCCGGAGGTGACTTTTTTCAACTTAATGTTCAAAGAATACTTTACACAGAAGTGTTTCTTGAAAAACGAGGCCATAGGTGCAGATCCCGGATGAGACCCCATTCTGTTACAAGTTGCTCAGACTTGTTGCTTGTTGCTTGTTGCTCAAATTCAAACTCAAACAAAAAGAGGCATTCTGTTCAAAACCATTATGATCAACACAATTATTTAAACAGAAAAATGTGTAATAAGTTGTGTGATGTATGCTTGGGTGAATGACTACGTAAGAAAAGTGACAAGATCTGTCCCAATCAGGCCCTGATGACAACCAGCTGGCTTAGGACTTAGGTCACACATGGGTGATGTGACCAAAAAAGACAAATTGAGATGCTCAAAATAAGTGTATGCCCATAAAATTTCCAAAAAGGATAGGCCTGCATTGAGGCAACCATGCTGCTAATCCTGATGTAAATTGCTTGACTGCTGTGTTTTCCATCATGCCCTCTAACATCATCACTTTATTTTGAGCATCATCATCATCATCATCATCATGGCATGCTTGCATGTCAAATATTAAAATTGCTCATGGCAACGTTGAGACGGGGTCAATAATCTCCTTCCTTTCTCCTAAATTACATTTTTCTTTCTCATCATATATCTTTTTTTCTTCTGCCTTCTTAGGCCAAAACACCAACAGCCTGACCTCCCTGATGGTGTGGTGAAGAAACTGCCAGAAAACTCCTCCAGCATACCCCATCACTGTGAGATCAAGTCATCTCGTCTTCCTACATTGCCAGAGGAAGAAGCTTCTGACCTCAGGACCCCTGGTCCTGTTACAGTGGTCAGAGAGGATGCTGATGGGAAGGATGACACAACTGAGGTAAATTTAAAAAATACTGGCATACTTGGCTTTTTAATTTGCATAGATGCACACAACCAAAATGTATTTTCTTCCTCTTTTTCCAGGACCTTGTGAACTCCAGCCAGTCACTGCTCGAGTGGTGTCAGAGCATCACCAGTGGGTACCGGGGGGTAAAGGTCACAAATTTCAGCACATCCTGGAGAAACGGGCTGGCCTTCTGTGCCATCCTACACCACTTTCATCCAGACAAAATGTACAGCATTTTTTGCAAAATATTTACTAGTTTTGGGTGGATTCAGTTTTTAATAGTAGTCCATGTTAGAAATGATGGCTTCAGGTCTAAACCACTGATCTAAATGTTGTAAGCATGTTTTTGTCCTTGCTTTTGTCCCATTAGAGATTTTGACCAGTTGGAACCTCATAATATCAAGCTCAACAATAAGAAGGTGAGGACGAGGCTCATTGTAATGTTTAGGGCACTGGGCCATCAGTAAAGAAGCAGCATTTATGAGCCAGAATGTAGAGTGACTGTCTGCTTTCTAATGTTTTTAATCATTATGTTTTATGACCTTTGCTGTGTTCTCCTCTGTTTCTGATACTGTTCGAAGACAGTGTGAATTCATTCATCCAAGTAATGTTTATTTAACGTTCATCTTTGCAGCCATACAGAAGGGTAATGACATAGTTCTATTAACTTTTTTAGAGCTTGATAATTAGTGTCTAGAGTATTGTGCAAAAGTCTTGAGCTACCCCTGATTTCTGTATATTTTGCTTCTAAGCAGCCAGACTTTCTTTTCATTTTTAAAGTACTCTTGAGCAATATAGTAGTTCTTCAGGCTTTCTGAAGGTCTTTCAACATTTTTCTTTGCATAGATACACCAGCAATAACACAGTTTGACAGACATAATGTAGGATTTTCCACATCAACAATGTAATTCCTAAAGAGCTATTAGCTGAAAACTTGGCATATCTTGGCACAGTGTACAGTGTACCCTTAAAAAGTGTGGAAAGTGGAAGACGAAAGAAGAAGTCCCAGACCCGCAAAAAGCTATCTACTAGCAGATTAACTGTATCTGAAAGTCATGTCCTTAAGAAATTAAAAAAAAAAAAAAAATCCAACAAAGACCTGACACAGGACCTGAGAGATGCATCTGGACCTTCAGCTGAGCCATCTCCTGTTGACTGAAACCTCAACAGAAATGGTCTCAGTGGTAGGGTGGCTGTCAGAAGCCATTCTTTAGGAAGGGAAACAGGGAGGAAAGGCTGAGGCATGCCAAATTACACAACAACTGGACTGAAAATCAGTGGCAACAGGTCTGAAGGAGTGATTAATATGTCAGTGTCAATATGTACAGAGGAGATGAGGAGAGAGGTACAACAGTGAGCGTCAACAACCATCTGGAAAATATGGTCTCTGTCATGGTTTGGGGCTGCATTCCAGCCAGTGGTGTTGTAGATCTTGTCAAAATTGATGGAATTATAAATGCAGAAAAGTACCATCAGAGTTTGATCCACCATGCAGCACTATCTAGAAAGCATCTGATTGACAGCAGTCTGATTCTACTGCCAATGCAGTAAAAGCATGCTGGATAGAAAAACACACAGTGCAACACTGTCATGAATTGGCCGCCCCAGAGCCCGGACCTCAACATTATTAAAGCAGTGTGGGACCATTTTGACAGAGAATGGAACAAAAGGCAGCCAACATCCAAAGAAGACCTTTGAATGTCCTTCAAGAAGCCTGGAGAACTATTCCTGAAGACTACTGCTCAGGCTATGTTGAAGAGTAAAAGTGGTCATACCAAATCGTGACTTTCAACTTTTTAGAATTGTGCAAACTCTGGTTTTGCCTTATATACAGTATTCCGATATATGTTTGCACATTTCAATAAATTGCTGCACCCATTTCCCATTTTCCTAGCAAGAGGTAAAGAAATTAGGCTTGAGACTTTTGCACAATACTGGACATCAACCCAAAAGCTCCAAAATTAAGACAGAGAAATCTATGTATCCTGCAAGGTAAAAACTAGGGCAAATTGTTTATAAGATGCCTACTTTATCTCTAATTAAGCTTACTGCTATGAGCATTCTTTATTACAGCAATTGCAACTCTGGGATCAGATCTAAATCACCAGTGAACAGTGTACAGGTATTTTTTTTAAAAATGAAGACATGAGAATGGAGCTTAAAAAATGAATAATTTCGAAAAGTCAGGCGTACTTTACCCTCTAAAGTATTGTGAGTGATGCCTTGCCAGTTTCAGCCTTGCTCCAGAGCACATATTCTGATGGGGGTTTTTTTTTTGGGGGGGGGGGGGGTTGCATGTGACAATGTTGTCATCTCTGTTTTCAATTGATGACATCATTCTTTCCTGACAACATCAGGCATTTGACGGTTTCGAGGGGCTGGGAATCTCGCGCCTGTTGGAGCCCTCCGACATGGTCCTTCTGTCTGTGCCTGACAGGCTCATAGTAATGACCTACCTCAGCCAGATCCGCTCACACTTCACCAACCAGGAGCTGAGCGTGCTGCAGATAGAGCACAACAGCAGTAAGTCCAGTTACGGCGTCACCCTCACCGGTCCTACTCCCACGAATGTCGACGCTGCTGCTTTCTGCATGGCCAGACTGAATGAAGGAGTGAGTTTAGAAGAAGGAGGAAGCAGCACGCTGGTGGTCCCGCCCCCAAGAGCCAAAAGGCAGCTTAAAGGTATTAGTATTAAGATTATTAAAGTTAAGATTATTTTATTATATCTTCACTAAATAAGGCTTGTTTTATCCGCATTGGCTTTTTGGAACTTTTACTGTCTGTGTTGTCTTACCACAGCAAATTATGCAAACAGAGTTACAAAACTTTTTTTACAGGACATGCTGGATTCCACAGAAATGTGAAAAAGGGGTAGGAGAGATTATAAACCCCGATTAAAAGAGAACACAGTGAGGAGAGCAGAAAGGAAAAGAGAAAAAGGGAAACAGTGTTTCTCTTGGTAACTTAGGAATGTGAAGTAGCAGAGTTCGAGCTAAGGAGAAAAGTGGCACGGAAAACAGCTCGTTAAATCAAGTTCACAATGCTCCTGTTAAGATTCTTGTAAGTTTCCCAAGGTTCCCAGAGGTACCAGATGTGTCTTTTCAGTGCAAATGTGTTTCAGATCATGCACGTCTGCAGTTCTAAATTTCATTAAATGATGCAGCCATAAATATGTCTTATATTGTTATTAATATAATATTTATACTGGCTATAAATATTTGTCTCTGTGCAAGAGCTGTGAAGTTTATTGTTCTTATGTCAAATCTCCTGACAGCTCCCCGAGAGATGAGCAGTGGTGTCTGACATGAACTCAGCATTTTATGATAAAAGTTTGGATGATTTTAGATGAGAGAAAACAGTCCAAGCTTTTTTTTTTCCGTGCTGTTATCACTGGTTTGGAGTGGTCGACATCCAGTTAGGAAAACAAATGATGTCAAGTACATCTGTTCACTCTTCAAAATGCAGTACTGTATAATATTTAACTATAGTAACAGTTTGAGTGTTTTTCTGATGTGGCCCCTGGTAATTGTATCCACACAGGTATTATTCAGCTTTTAATTTTACTGGATTGAATACATACAGAGAAATACTCTCTGCCAACTTTTACTGAGGCTTTAAAATCATTAATAAAATCCAGCATGTTGATCATACGTCTTATCTGTTTTTAGTGGACGAGTCCATAACCCCAGTCCCACCCCCACGGTCTGTTACAAAGGCAGTCAAGCCTGGGCTGGCTCAGGTAATACTTTTTCTGTCTTCATTATTTAAACTGGCGAACAACTGTTCAATGTAATTACCCAAAACAGTTATAATAAACACTTTTAAGTTACACTTCATGTTTTCACATAGAGCAGTTTAACCTCTGTTTTAAGTTTTGTCAGCTTTGCTGTAGGTGTGTGACAGTTTTACATTTCTCCTCCAGGAAGAAAACACAAAGTCTAACTCTGCAAAAGAAAACCCGAAAAACGCAGAGTTCCAGAGTGCAGTTGAGGCCCAGCCTCCAAAACAAGAACAGGAAACAATGGTCAGTTATGTGTTCTTCCCTTTTTCTGTTCTTTATTTCATTTCTATATCACTTTGATTCTCATGGTTGCAAAAGCGACTGAATAACATTGCGATCATCAAAAGCTGCTCAGTTCATTATAAAAAAAAAAAAAAAATTCCATTTGGACCAATCTGCATTCACAGCTTATATTTCTCCATCCTTCGGCCTCTCTAATCTTTTGACCTTCTTCTTCTGCTTCTCTTTTTCTCTTGTCTCCCCTTCCCTTTCTTCTGTCCCAACTCCTTTCTTTTGATCGCTTTCCCCACCCTCCCTCCTCTATTTGTGGCTTGCTGCCATTGTCCTGTATGTTCATGTGTGGCTGTGTGTTTGCATCTATTCGTGTGTGTGTGTGTGTGTGTGTGTGTGTGTGTGTGTGTGTGTGTGTGTGTGTGTGTGTGTGTGTGTGTGTGTGTATGGCTTGTGGTCAGTGTCTGCAGGACACCAGCCAGTACGTGTTGAGTGAGCTGGCAGCATTGGAGACAGAGCAGAAGCATATTGACAGCAGAGCTGCAGTGGTGGAAAGACGACTGCGAAGCCTCATGGAAACAGGTGAGCCACTCATTCGAAACCTGTGAATGAGCAAAGTGGCAACGGGGCAATTGCATATGCAATGGACTTTTGCATCTGAATTAAATGGTTGTATTTATGTGCCACCAATCACTTTCTCCTGTCTTCTCTTTCCCCTCGCCCCCTGACTGGTTGTCGCAGATGACTGTCCCTCCCTGAGTTTTTTTCTGTTGATAATATTGGTAATAATACTGTCATGGTCCTGGGCCGGTGGCCCAGTGTTTTCTGTTTTGTTTCCTGGTTTCCCTGGTCCCTGATGTTTCTGCGTCTTCCTGGTCCTGTCCCTTCCTGTTTTATTTTGATAGTCCTGTGTTCCCCTTGTCTAGTGTCTGAGCTTTGCTTCCCCCTGTTGTTTTTCTGATTTGCTTCACCTGTGTTCCCCAGCTGTTTCCTCTTGCCCCGATTGCCCTCATGTATTCTTAAGCCTTCAGTTTTCTTCCGTTCCTTGTCGTGTCATTTCGTGGTTACCCCCAGTTGTGTTCCTCCGTCGTGGTTGCTCCCTGCTGTAGTCCCTTTGTGTTTCCTGGTCTCCCCGGTTCTCCCCCCTAACCTGTGTATTTTCCAGGGGGGAGTTCCTGTGTGTTTTTGGTTCCTGTTTATTAAACCCCGTGTTCCTGGAGCTCTGCTTTTGGGTCCTGCCTCTTCCCTCCTGCACTGCACCTCTCAGCCCTGACAAATACATTTTATATATAGGCGACTTTCAAGGCACTCAAGGACACCTTACGAGCAATTAAATGCCAAATCACAATATAATGACAATTAGAAAACACCAGTAGAATTAAAAGTTGTTACATCATAGAATTGTAAAGTCAACAATATAAAATCAAACAGAATAGGCAAATTTAAAAAGATGTGTTTTGAGGCTGTTTTAAGGCTTTAAAGATAGGCAGAGAATCAATATAGCAAATGTGGTGCAGGAGAGAGTTCCAAAGATGAGGCTGCAAGCTCTAAAGCCCATCATAGTCAGTCAGGCAAGCGGTGGTACAATGAGAGTAATAGAGGAGGAGGATCTCTGAGAGGAGTGGCGATGTGCAGAGGATCAGAGAGATATGGAGGTGCAATGTTATATGGAGAGTTTTTACCTTTTCCTGTTTGTGCAGGGAGTGACCGTGATGAAGAGGAGAGACTGATACAGGAGTGGTTCACTCTGGTGAACAAGAAGAACGCTCTTATACGCAGACAGGACAACCTGGAACTACTGTAAGACCTCCCACACATCAGTAGACACATGTACACATCCATATATTTTACACTTGTTTTAAATTGACTCGTTACTGACTGCATCTACAGACAAGAGGAGCAGGATCTGGAGAGAAGATTTGAGCTTCTGACCAGAGAACTGCGTGTCATGATGGCTATAGAAGGTCATTAATCCCTATCAAAATAACAGTACATCTATGGAAAAAATACAGTACAAGTACATTTTAAAATTATACCTTTTTGATGTGGATCTAATGCAAACTGGAAAGTTGAACCTGTGCAATATTAGTGACATTCAAAATGATTTACAGATGACATTACAAATGTAAATGATCAAATATGCCGAGACTAATGCACACCAGAGTTAAAACTTTTCAAAATGTAAACAAATAAAACAAATACCTTTGATTATGTTGAGTTCTGCTTTTTGTCGTGCAGACTGGCAGAAGTCACCTGCTCAGCAGCAGAGGGAGCAGCTGCTCCTCCAAGAGCTGGTGTCTCTGGTCAACCAAAGGGATGAGATCATCAGGGACATCGACACCAAGGAGAGGCGGTCGGTATATGTAGGGTTGTGTGAAAAAGACAAAACAAGTCACAGGGAGATTATACAGCCAAAAGAACAAAAGAGATCCTTATTATATCCATATCATATGATTTGTTTCTATTTGTTACTGTGACTCCTTATGATGCAGGGGTCCAGATGTCCATGAGCTCAGGACAGCAAAATGTCTTTGTGTTTGCAGGGCACTGGAGGAGGATGAGCGTCTGGAACGTGGTCTCGAAATGAGGAGGAGAAAATACAGCAACAAAGACAAATGTGTGTTACAGTGAGAAGAGAGGACAAGCACCAACAGCTTTTACTACGAAGTCCCCGAGGTCCCCAAAAGAGTATTTTTTGTTTTAAATAAAATAGAAACTTTTTTAAAGGATGCTAGGGCTCTGTACTTTCTTGTATTTAAAGTGCCTTTATATTTCCAGAGGACTGCTCTGAGTCTGACACTGCAAAATGTGTCTTCTTTAAAAAAAAAAAAATTCAAATGTTCATTATTTTTAGGTGTGTGTGTGTCAAAATCTTTAAGTATTAATTGATTCTTTTCACCTATTTTTATTTATTTAAATTATGTGTCAGGTTGTTGTACATCTGTTGCACATGTGTTTTGAGTGTGTTTCTGTTTATAATCTGTGAGTTCAACTATTTGAACACTGGCTTATGCTCCATTGTCAAAAATAAGGCCAAAATAATTGAAGCTTTTAAGGGAAGTTTAGTTTACAGTTGCTTGTAATCTGCAGGTCTCTAGTAATGCCACCCTACTTGTCACTTCCCCAAGAAAAAGTCCAAAAACATGTCCAAACATTTCAGATACAAAAATATCAAGCGGTAAGTCATGAGCTGGACTCGAACACCCAGAGTTGTTAGCAAAGGATACATGTTTTCAGATTCAGGATGGCCTCCAGTGTCACTCTGTGATAAGGCCTGCAGGCTCACTTGAATCAGCCACAATCTATGTGGATGTGATGGTCAAGCCTGCAATATTCACAAAAATTGAATTGCTTTCTCATTTCTGTGTTGACTACTGTATGCATGTTTTTGGAGGTGTGCCAAGGGTAGCACTCTGCTCCACAACCCTATTATGTACCCCATACTGTAGCTGTGTATTATGAGGTGAGGATGTTTGTAATAAAGAAAATGAATAAATATCAGATGGTTCCTTACAGTTTTTATGACTTTTTTCATTATGTTTTGTAAGGTTCATCATGCTTTATAGATGGTACAAACAAGGAAGTAATTGTAATATATAAAATAATATATTGGCACTACAAAGATATTCCCCAATGCAATGCTGCAGTGATGGCAAAACTGGTGGACAGGGTTCTGTGCTGGGACCAGTTCTGTTTATATTATACATGCCTCCCTTAGGCAGTATTATTAGAAAACATTGCATACATATTCACCTGCTATGCAGATAGCTAAACTACACTAATGTCTTAAAGAGGTCTGATGACCTCTAATTTCCTGCTTCTAAATTCAGACAAGTCACCAAGTGTGGGGGGGGGGTCCTCTGATTGTTGGGGTTTCTTCTTTATAATATTGTAGGGTCTTTACAATATAAAGGCAGCTGTTGTGAATCTCTGCTATATGAATATTATAGAATAGAATTGGATAGTGAGCACTACAGCTACAGTTTACAGTTTAAATATATGGTTTTATCTTGCTTGGTCCATGTGAAATGAGGTTTGGTAATGCAGCTCCAACTGGCAATTCAGCTGCAAGGAAATGACTTGAACCCCACCTAAGACGTGTTAAGCAATAGTGTATAGGGCACACTATGGGATTTTTGGACGTAGAACCCCTCACAAAGCTAACATTGTAAACTAATGTGATGTCCCTAGGACAATACGTAATATGTAATGAAGTATGTAAGTATGTAATGAAGCCCTCAACTTTACCATACATTATAGGGCTGCAGTTTGTGTACTGGATTGCAGTTACAGTTCAGTCAATTATATTAAAATGTTTGAGGACTTAATAAAAAGAGGTGAATAGAGTTGGGAATTGTTCCCGAGGGAAAGCAGTGGACAAAAATGCCACAAACAAGAATATAGAAAAAGAAAATAGGACGTTGTTGCTGATACTCGTATTCCTCGATGAGTTTTTTGGGGGGTTTTTTTGTTTTGTTTTTGTTTTTTATTGTTGTTGTTGTCTTAGATGACATGTGACCTGATCTAATCGTTCTAGACACAGCTCCCTGGTGGTCTAGTGGTTAGGATTCGGCGCTCTCACCGCCGCGGCCCGGGTTCGATTCCCGGTCAGGGAACAGTTGCTTTTGCGTTGACGTACTACGTGGTTGTCTGGTACTGTTATGCGCGAAAAACCTGAAGTTTCTGTGCAGGCTACAAGTTGCTTTCCATCAACAAATACCCATCTACAGACTGGCAGTCAGTTGATAACCAAAACTCAATATTTACTGTTATGTACTTAATGGTTACCGTCTCGTTTACACTCATTTATGCATGTATCTAAATCAGCTTGTGTGTTTTATGCGTTCACTTACTGGACAGGAGCATTACAGCTAATCAGCTAATCACTGGGATCCACTAATCCGAAATGACAGACAGGATTGAGCCGGTCCCACGCAGGATGAATCTGCACTCCTTTTGTTAGCCGCCGTTTACCTGAGGAACCTGCTGAAGTTGTGATTGCAAACCCTCACGTTTGTCATGCAGGTGGAGCACACCCACGCAAGGTGTTTTCTGTGTGTGCTGAGCTGCCTTTTCTTGGCTTGTCTCTATGTTGGCAGTTTGTACGTGTGGAGAAGTAGACTACCAAGGTATACAACTCACCAACAGACATGAGAGAAGTGCTGTTAGACCAGGCTACTAACCTGAAACTGTGCGCGCAGGGACCATCCCAGCGTGATAAAGCGTCGCTGTGTCAGCGTGCTGCTGGTCTCTGCACTGTCACCTGCGGTGGTAAAAACATGGATACAGTGGGCTGATGTCAGGGTGAGTATAGGTTGTAAATCAGCGTCTGCCTTTTGTTCCCTGGGCTAAAAAAAATAGAGAATTAACTTCTTTAATTGAGTAGCTTGTGTAACATTTTGCTAATCTATAGGCACTCTCCACCCAAATATCTGCATTACGGCTGATCATTATCAATAAAACTAGAAGTTATATTTCAATCTCACAGTCATCCTCAGCAGGCTTTGTATGGTGAAGAGTTTAGCAGCTAATGTCAGTGATTGGTTTAAACGTCACAGTGTTTATAAAATGCATTCTGAACTTCAGGTCGGCGTGCCTGTTTGGGAGCTGATGGGAGTTCGCACGGACGGCTTGGTTCTTGCAGCCCTACTGCCTTTATTACTTACTATGGTAAGTCAGGGAGGCCCAGACCTAATCAGCTTGTTTCTGCATTCAAAATATTAATAAACCCCTTGTTTATCAATACATTTGTAACACAGAAGGAAGGGAGAATAACACGATACAGAAAAACTCTAATTTCACATTGCTTAGCCGAGGGCACAAATGGCTCTGAAGTTTTAAATGTAAAACTAGTTAAATGGTTACAGATAAAGACCCAGGAGTGATTTACATTTACATCATTTACATAAAATTTGTCAGAAATAAGGACAACCACATACAAGTAGTTTTTTTTTTTGTTTTTTGTTTTTTAGCAGCTTCAAATACTACCCTGTAGATCCCGTTTCTCTAATAGAGGCTTCTATTTGTACTGCAAAGAGGCATTCTTGACATTTCAGAGATTTATTTTCCATTCCTGCTAAGGCCTCACTGTGGCTTTACAACTTCCACTAAATGTCTGCATTTTGCAGTGATATCCCCACGGGCAAGTTTAAACCACTCACTGAAAAATAGACCCTGCAGTTTCCAGTTTAATCTTTTTTTTAAATTTACGTTCTATGGTTTTTATAAACAACTGGTTTTATTTTCCACATCAGGTTTTTTATCTTGGTCCGCTGATTCATTCTGCTATGGACAACCCCAATGGCTTCAGTGGGGAAATGCAGTCTGCACTGGGTGCGTTTGTCTCTATAATATCTGAATGTTATGTTGGATTAACTGGGGTCAGAGAGCTCCATGTGTGTGCTTTCATGTAATGTATTTCATCATGGAGTTACACCCCCCTTTTCTCAGATGTTCAGTCATGGTGGCTGTGTGTGGGAGACGCAGTGTGGCTCAGAAACCAGGTGGTGGCACCAGTGACAGAGGAGCTGGTGTTCAGAGGGGCCATGCTGCCTATGCTGGTGCCCTGCACAGGACCCACAGGTGCCATCTTCACAGCACCACTGTTCTTTGGAGTTGGTGAGTGAAAAGGTTTTCAGATTGAAACAAGTCATATTTGCATGCATTTTGACTATTATACATTAAACCATAGCACATCATTGGAGAGACTTCTTCCTTCATCTGCTCCCTTTAGGGATCTTAGGGGTCACCACAGCAGCTCATCTGCCTGTATCTTACCCTATCCCTTCTTTCACACCAACCATCTGCATGTCCTCCTTCACTACATCCATGAGTCTTCTCTGTTGTCTTCCTTTGTCCATTATATTCACCATCCCTCCGTCTACACTCTCTGTCACCACATTGGAGAAAGTTGTAAATGCTTTTGTGCCTTGCTCTTTTTTCCAAATCTGTGTTTGCAAGTGTTACATTATGTTTGCTAAAAGGTTTTTACTGCCATTAATATCAGCTGTTTTTTTTCTAGCTCATTTGCACCATGTCATAGAGCAACGGCAGCTTGGCAAAGAGAGCATGGGCGTCATCCTTCTGGTGGCAGGTCAGTTAGCTAGAAGGTAAACCATGTTCTTATGGTTTGACCAAACTGAATCATCTTCATGTAGCATGTACTGATAAAACTAAAACTGACTTTATTGATTTTATTCAGTGATTCTTTTTTTTCTTTTACAGGGATGCAGTTCTTGTACACAACTGTTTTTGGTGCTTTTACTGCCTTTATATTCATGAGAACTGGTGAGATATGTAACTGTACAATTTTTTCTTATGCACTCTCCTACTTTACTTAACTTATTACATCTGAAATCTGTTTTGTTTTATTTTTGGGTTTTTTTGTTTGCTTTTTTAAGGCCATGTTGTAGGTCCAGTTTTGTGCCATTCATTCTGTAACAGTCAGGGTCTGCCTGACATCAGCTCTGCCCTGCAGCACCCTCAGCGTTCAGCTCTGCTTTTCTCATATCTGATGGGAGCCCTGCTGTTTCTGGTGCTGCTCTTCCCGCTGACAGACCCCTACTTTTATGGTGCCATTCCCATCTGCAGCCTGGCTCAGCCTCCAGCGTCTGTGTGCTGAATTAAATCAAATTAAGTTAAATGCACTCCAGCTCTTGAAAATATGTCCTTTTACTCTGGATTTCATTTTGCGATTATTTATTATTTTTCTTAACAAAATTTTAAATCTATGTATGTGTGTGTGTATGTATATGTGTGTGTATGTATGTATGTGTATATATATATATATATATATATATATATATATATATATATATATATATATATATATATATATATATAAAATATGTGTGCGTGGGTGGGTAAGCATGAGAGGAGAATGATTATAGCAGTTTTGACATTTCCTGCATGGTCAAATATTTCCTACTGTATTGAAACTCAATGCCAGTACAGCTTTTTCTGGCTAAAAGGGAGAAAAAGAGGTGTGTGTGTGTGTGTGTGTGGTGGTGGTGGTGGGGGATACAGATGAACTGTGAAAGGGAAGGCAGTGAAGGAGCAGGCAGTAGAAAAAACATATGCAGACAGAGAGGGAGACAGACAGAAACACAGACAGTGTTGCCAGAAAATACACAAAAGGAACCAAAGCGAGACGCACAACAAAAACCCACATTATCAGGACAAATAAGGCTATGACAGTCAGACTTGAACAGTAAATGGAGAAAGAAGTGATGGGAAATAGTTGAAGAGCGTGGAGAAGAGAAAAATAGAGAAATGAAAAGGGGAAGATGGGGGATGGGGGGGTTAGTATCTCCCCAGAGAAACTGAAAATGTGAAGTAGCAGAGATGAGTTAGAGGAGGTCATTCAGGGTGCGTGGAAATGGTGAAAGGTTGCGTTGGGCAATTAAGATTTATGAGACAGACAGATGTTTACAAATAAAACAGGGAAGTAAAGTTGCACATGTTTCTCCACATACGCTAAGCAGCTGATTTCATTTCATTTTCCTGTGAGATACCATAACTTTAGATGTTTTTTTATCCCTAGCATCCATGTTTTAGTAATTCTTCAGTCTATAAACTCTGCATTAAAGCTTTTGGATTTTCATTTCGGCTGGTAGATTTTATTCATTTATTTATTTTTGGCATTTATTAGGCAGTAAAGTTGGAGTAAATGGCATGCAGGAGATGTTAGTGCAAGTAAAAGAGGTCATCATTAGGGTGAAAACACAAAATAAACCTATCAGAGAGATGGCTTAAACTTTAGGAGTGGCCAAATCAACAATCTGGTGCATTCTTAAAAAGAAGGAGTGCACTGACCAGCTCAGCAACACCAAAAGGCTTGAAAGACCACATGAGACACATAAAGTCTGTGATGACAGAATTATTTACATGGTTAAGAAAAGCAACACCACAACTTCTAACCAAGTTAAGGACATTCTCGAAGGGGTAGGCGTATCGTTTTCAAAGTCTGCAATCAAGAGACGCCTTCTTAAATGTAAATACAGAGGGTTTACGTGAGCTGAAAACCACTGGTTACACTCAAAAACAGGAAGGCCAGATTAGACTTAGCCATAAAACAGCTGAAAGATCCTGCAAAGCTCTAGAAAAAATTCTTTGGATAGATGAAACAAAGATTAACTTATACCAGAATGATGGGAAAATAAAAATATGTAGAAGGAGAGAAACTGTGTCAAACATGGTGGAGGTAATGTTAGGGCATGAGCATGTATGACTGTCAGTGGAACCAGGTCACTGGTGTTTATTCATGATTTGACTGTTAATAGAAGCAGCAGGATAAATTCTGAAGCGTACAGGCTATGTCTGCTCAGATGCAGCCAAATGCTGTAAAAACTGACTCGACAGTGCTTCACAAAGCAAAACCAGGAGTTTCTTGAGCAAAAGAAATTGGAAGTTTTTTTTCAGTGGTGAAGTCAGTAATCTGATCTCAACCCAAAGGAGCAGCTTTTTAATTATTAATTACCAAACTGAAGGCAGAGAGACCTGCAAACAAGCAGCAACAGAAGGTGCTGCAGTGAAGGCCCAGTGAAGCAACTCAAGGGAAGAAACACTGCGATTTGATGTTTGAGGGTTCTAGGCTTCAGCTAGTCGTTGACTGCAAAGGATTTTCATCCCAACAATCCTAATATTTTGATTACGTGAGTTCGTCCATAAAAAAAAAAACAGCTGCAGTTCCTAAACAGTCAGTGCAAGACATTTGCTAAACCCCTTGAATTAAAGCTGAAAGTTTGATTTAAAATCCACTGTGGTGATGTACAGAGGGTAAATTACAAAAGCTGTGGCTCTGTTTAAAAACTTAATGGCTTAAGTCTCCCTATCAAGGACACATTTTACTACACTCAGAAGGCTTTTGCATCCAAATTCATTCTCAAATTGCTGCTGGCTAAGCTGAGAGGACACCTAGGGATGGTCTACAAATATGAAACACAGAAAAGAGAGAGGACAAAAATAAGCCCTACCTTCACTATTACACACTCTTACACAACAAAATCACTTCATAAATCATCTCATCTTGTTGGCGACGCCACAACAGCTTCACCTTTATTGTTTGACATTGAGCAGCTTTTAGTTTCATCCAACTGCAGCTGCCTGCACCTGAAAATGACAGTTTATGATGTATGATATACAAGCATCCCCTTTCACATTTTAACATCAGCATATGTTGTTGAATGTTTCAGGTTTAAAGGGATTAAGAACCCCCCCCCCTCAAAAAAAATCTTTTATTTATTCAGGGATAGACACTACTGATTTGTCATCATGCTCCTTCACTACTTTGCTTTCATACATTTCAACTCAGTCATTCTTGGCATCTTTCCAGTTCAACAAAGTCTGCTAAATAGGTGGGACATTGCTGCACTATCTCAAATTTGGCAGCAGGTTTTGTGAGAAGCCTCTGAAAGAGAAAGGTGGCCCCTACCTCTTGGCTGGGAGTATGTAACAAAGACAGCAGGATAATAGAGAGAAAAGGAAGAGACTGAACTTACCAAGTCTGCATATTTTTTGCATTGTGTTTAGGGAGTAATTTGCCTACTGTAACTGATGCTGAGTTGGGCTTTTTTTTTCTTATTTACTTTAGGAAAGCTGCTTTTTGAGAGAAACCCAGTAGAAAAATGAGCCTGGTTCAAATGAAGGATGTGGATGTGTGCAAAATGTGAAGTTTCCAGGATTTAAAATGGTGCAGAAATGAGTCAGACACATGATTGTCCTGCACATCAGACGCCAGTCTGTCTTTTTGTTTCTCCTCTGATCCTTTGTGTCCTCTCCTTTCTTTTCACTGTTAATGTTTTTACCATTACAAACACACACACACACACACACGTGCACATGAGAGCTCCCTCTCTGGAGAAATATTTCTGTATCATGAAATACAGTGCAAAGAAGTGTTGTCTATGTGTGCGTGTGTGTGTGTCTGTGGAAAAGCTGAGGCTATCATCTGGTAAAGAAATAATCTGTCAGGAATTATCCTCTCCCAGTTTTCTGTCCTCTCATTCTGCCTCTCGTCAGTTTTTAAACATTGACTTGCTGTTTGTCTGAGGTTTGTTTATACATGTGTGATTCTGTACATGCAGCAGACTCCTATAATACATAAATCATTGCCTCCTCAACCTTTGCTACTCGTGTTCCTTTTTATTTGTCCAACCACAGCATTTTTTTTTTGTCCTGCAGGGTTTGATGGAGAATATATATATATATATATATATATATATATATATATATATATATATATATATATATATATATATTGCCCAGTAATCTATTTAATTGTTAATACATAAAGGTTAACAGGGGACCTTAACTGTTCAGACATATTGTAGCTCTGATGTTGAGTTACCAGCTTGCAGCTGTCAAAACTGTTTCATACATTTTTAGCTGATGCATTCAGTAATCGTAGACTACAACTGGCAGAGATCGATCCCCTCTCGATTTAACAACTGCAGCGCGACCCCGGTCTGCTTAGATGTTTGTGGTATAGATTTGTTGACAATGTGGGTGTGGATGGAGGGCATTTATGTCTGCTGTGAAAGATGAAGCATGTGGACTTTGTAGAAGAAGTGGATAAAAGTATCGTCTTTTTTCCGCCGCTGAAATTACCAGGAATGCCTACGGTCTATTATTTAACCACAAGGCCACTGCTAATTGTTTCAGTGTGCGTGTGTGTGTGTGTGTGTGTGTGTGTGTGTGTTTTAAAACACCAGCGGTTGGGAAAAATGAACAATGTGACGTGTCCTGCTTTACTTCATATGGTACAGATGCTTAAGCAGGCCTGAACGTTGCGATTCTGTACTCCACTGACCCAAGATCATGAGGAAATAACTAAGCAGTTTCACTGGCAGCAGATGACCTCAGGAACAGAGGCATACCTAATTTGTCTAGTCCCAAGAAGAATCAGAGGTAACGCAAGGCCGTTTGCATTTAAATGCTTGCATTTATTTCATGATTCCAACTGACTTAGATTTATATTTTCTTGACTTTATGAAACAGCACTGAGAAAAGTGAGTGTGTGTTTTTATATATTTCCATACATTCCATTATCTTGCGAAATAAGAATGGAATGTTTCTATATATATTTCTGTATGTTGCATTTACTGACAAAATGAAGAACTGCTTAAATGTGAAAATCTTCTTCCAGGAATGCCTCCCAATATAAATGCAGGGTGATCTGTGTAACACTGAGCAGCTCAGCTGAAGCAGCTGGGGCTCCTTCACTTTATCTGTCCAGATTTATCCTACTGACTCCTACCGGTCCCTGAAGGTCAAAGTTCAGGGTTTCCAGTGCATGAACTATGCAAACTTTGGCAATCCTTTTGCCTTGCCTTTAAAGTCATCGTGAGCTTCACATCTGTGGGTTTAAGTGAGACAAACTCAGACTAGAATGGAATTTGGTGCAGACACTCATGTTCCCAAAAGTAAGAATTTTGCCTTTCTTTCATTATGCCCATATGCAAGCAACACTAATGCCACTGCATTCAGCTTCAGCTGCCATTTGCATGTGTATTAGCAAACTTTGATGGTGAATATAGCAAAAAAAAAAAGTACGTAAAATTCATGTCACATGTTCTTTTCAGTAAAAGGAAAAAGTGGCCAAAGTGTATTATCAATCCAGACATATAAGGTTTAGTGGCCACAGATGAACAGATCAAGAACAGCAATTGGATTGTTAAAAAATGAATTAGTGGTTGAAGTGAAATGGAGAGGCTTTAGAGCTGGAAGGTACAGTTCAGCTACTTGGAAGCTAGAGGCTGAGAAAGTATCAGAGCCAGTAATGATATGTGGCAAGTGGCTAGGAGTCAAGGAGGTAGAAAGTAAGCCGTGACCTAGGGGGCAGCACATATTAAATCAAGAGTTCTGTATGTTCCATTAGAAGTCTTGGACACACTGTGTTTAGATTAATGCAAAAAGGGAGGATTGGGAGCACAGCGCTATGGAAAGGAGAGGTTTTGTCTGTTCTGTCAATTACATTTTTGGAATGTGTCTCGGGGGCGGGGCTATATGAGCTAGGGGCGGGGTTAATCAGGCTCCGTGATAGAATAAACAGAAGTTTGGGGTGAAAACTGGGGTTCTGGAGAAGAGATTGCTGACCTGGTCGCCTCAAATAAGTAGACTTAAAGAGAAGAGGGAGAGAGGGGGGAGAGCAAAAGAATTCAAAGGGAAAGAAAGGAGGGACATGGGGAATGAAAGAATAATAATGAAAGGGAGAGACAGCTGAGTATAGGGTTAGTCCAAGAAAAGCAGGGGGGAGACAGGAAGAGGATGAGGGGCGTTGAGAAGGAGGTAAAGGAGGTGGGGAACAAGATCGAAAGGCTCTTTAGGTTCTCCAGGATCCTGAGGTTTGTTCTCCCTCTAGTTCCAGTGGTTGTTACATAACTGGAAAAGACTGCTGAATAGCAAGATTTGATATAATCTGCCTGCCAAGACAATCACAGCACAGCCAGCCGACTCATCTGCTGTACACAGGGAAAACACTGGTTTGGCTGACTGTGTGGCTAATAATGTCGACTTTGCATGAAGTGTGACTTTTCCATCTCATCATCCTTTGTTAAGAGGCTACAGAGGTGAAAGCATGCTGTCATGTTTAAATTTGTATCGAACAGCCAGTTCACGCCAGACCAAGAGGAAAGTTGGAGAGTGAAATAATGACATAAAGCTGCTTGTAACTGACATGTGGCAGGTCAGACTTCCCACAAAGAAACATGATGAGTATTTGTATGAAGTCTTAGTTTTCAACAGTTTAACAATTTTGTGCATGGTAGACCATTAGTTGGTAGCTGTTTGCACCCGGCAGCAGCTTTCTCTTCAGTCCCTGAATCCTCAAATCACAGCCCTTGGCTTCATTTAATATTCTTTGGCTTCACTCTCTACATAAACTCAATGAAAAACAGAAAGAGCATATATTTCTTTGGAAAAATCAAATCTCAGCTTTTGACTTTGCTTCCAAACATGCCATTCAAGGCAGCCAGATCGTGCAATGGCAACGGAGGTACCCTGCAAATCCTGCTCCCCAGTTACTGAGAGGTCAAGCTGATGCACATCTGGCATTTCCTGTTTCCTCTCCTCCATATGCCCTCGAGTCGCAACCCCCCCCCCCCCACACACACAGACAAGGACACCTACTCATTCTCTTAAACATCTGTGGAGACATTAAGTTATTTTATAACAGCAATGAACCCAACACACAATCCAACAGGTATATCTCTGTTCCATACTCAAATGTTTCCATTGGGCTATAAAGTCTTCCAGCTGTGATGGACTTGTTTGAAAGACAGGAAAAGAGAGGACGAAGGGAAGTGGAAGAAAAAGAGGAATGAGTGAGAGGAGTGGAGTGGAGGTGAAGAGAGAAATGAAAAAACAAAGGCAATGACAGACTGACAGAGTCTGACAACTCTGAAAGATGGGTGAGAAGAAAAAGAACAAGAAGAAGAAGAAGAAGAAGAAGAAGAAGAATGGGAGAAGGGTAAGTTCTGCATCTCACACTGTTGAAGAGCTGACAAACGCTTTCCATCCTGTGGATGCTGTGGACGGTTTAAAGGCTGTGTGTCTGCATGAGCATGCTTATGTGTGTCTAAACCCACTGGTGAGATGGGGGACAGGATGGTGCCGTATGGTTTTCATAACACTGAGGGTTTTCAATGCTAACCCCACTCTCCCCCCAGTTCTGCTAACCCATCAACCCCTCACTATTCCTTTATACTCTTGCACACTTTACCAGCCCCCTCTTCCAAAAATGCACAATTCTTTTTCCTCTACGTAGCCTCTCCCCTTTCCACCCTCCCCCCATCTTTCTCTCCTCCTGAGGTTCAGTCAGAACTTTGCAGAGGCGAGAAATCCCCAGCAGGATCAGATGCAGTGCAGGATTTCTGTCACAGAAATTCATCAGATTCATACATGGACTCACATTGTCTTTTTTGGACTTAGCTCAAAGACAGATAGACCCATTCAATAATTTTTGATTTTGGACTCTACTGGTAACTCACTGGACTGTATTTTGGACTGTACTGGATTTAACTGGACATTCTAGGGTGAATTCCATCAGAATCTCTTGGTTTCAGTTTAATATATTTTGTAGTAGGCTCTTATGAAATCTGAGGCAGCAGTACTGACAGTTTGAATGGATGCTGATATATTTTACACTGTGGTGCTATTATTTCAAAGGCTCTGGCTATCCAAAGTAAATTAAGGTAAACAAGTGTTAGCGTTAGTCTACTTCAAATTGCTTTGACTAAAAGCTCCTTTAGACCAAATTATTTATTTTTGAAAAAAGTAAAGTCTGGAGTGGCAAGTAGCAATTTGTAAAACTAACAAAAGAGGCTCAGTTTGGATTAGGTGTGCTTCAATAACAGGGCAAAAACAAGCCAGTTTCATTATTGGAGGGTTTATTTTGCCAGTAAGGTTGACAATCTCATTTGGATGCTGGCTTAGTCTAAACTGCATGTCTTGGAGGATGCAAAAGATCATCAGAAGCAGTAGCAGCTGCAGCAGAATGAGTCTCCTGTGCATCCTGTGGCTGCTGACAGTCTGTCTGGCTCCTGGAAGCCGGGGTCAGAAGCTGAAGGAAGCAGAGAGGGAGAAACCAGCAGACAGAGCTCAGCTTCTGGAGAGCGATGCAGTCTGTTACGAAGAGGGATGTTACGCTGTCTTCCTCCAAAAGAAGACCTTCAGGGAGGCTGGGCGCAGCTGCCGGGAGCGAGGGGGGACCCTGGCAACAATTTATAACCACGAAGCGGCGGGTGTTGTCCACGAGCTGCTGTCGGCCATTGAGACACAGGGGTCCGAGTCAAAGCTTTACCTCTGGATTGGGTTGCACAGACCTCCACGTCAGTGTTCAGCCACCCGACCGCTCAGAGGATTCGTCTGGGTCACAGGCAAAGTCTCATTTTTTGAAATATGAGCTTTCATCCTTTTATCATCGATAATCATCAACATTTCAGTCATTTCACTGGATTTTAGTTCAGAATTATCTCAAACTGTAGTAAGATAGCTAACTTTACTCATCCTTTGTAATAATGTTCAGTATAGGTTTTAAAATGAAAACCTACAGTACACTATAACGTCACATTATGGCCACTATACTGCTCCCAAACCGTAACATATCTGTCAGACTTTGACACCTTGACCAATCCGGCTGGACGGTATTTACATTAACTACTTTTGTTTCACAGACACAGCTGGTGCAGCAGAGAGCGTGGATCCATTTTTTGACCTCACTGCTACCCTTTAGTCTGATTTAGTCATTATGCAAACCTCACCCACTAAAGAACAGATGCTTTTTATCATCACTCGAAGTGTCTGCCTTACTCTGCAGATGGAGATGACATCAAATCCTCAAGAGAAATATGACCAGCTTACTCCTTTTCTTGCTGTTTTTTTCTTTTAATCTCCAGTCACACTTTAAAGGACTGGCTTAACCATATTACACATCCATATTTGTTCTCTTATGTATAGTGATAACTATAGATAACTATAGACACTGAGATTTCACATCTATTACAGGAAGTAAGGAAAATGCAGATGCAGATTCTTCTGCTTATTTGGTTGCAAAAACTTTATTTACTGTGTAGAAACTGGCCATGCATATTGTGAATGCACATCTGTGTAAAACCAAATATTTGCATACGATACAGCTGGCCTTTCATTCAGTGTTTTTTTTTTTATACAAGCTTGTACCACTTGTAGCACATTCCTGAGAAAGTAAACAAGTTCCTTAAATATTGCATGCATTTCTGCTGCCTGCTTGTTAACAGAGTTCTTAGAGGCAAACCTTCCCATCATTTTGTGGGGCCCACCCCACACATCCATTGTTCCCAGTGGAAATAAAAGAGAGACAAGAGGATACTGTTGCTGCAAAAGTCACCGTGGCATTTTAAAGCCCGTGTGTGTTGGACTTTGACGACACCTAGAGGCAAACTTTTTTTTAAAAGCAGTTTTCCACTGCAACAACCCACACCTTTGAATTAAATGAATGACTGCAGTGAATAGATTCCCTTTTTACAAAGAACACATTTTAACATTATAATAATCTGAATTGGACAGTAAAAGCACATTTGGATTGTAACAACTGGATCTTTATTGATGAAAAACCTTAGCATTTTAAATGTGTCATGCAGCTCTCAAACATCAAATAGACAGCAAATAGTACTTCTGATTTTTTTTTTTTTTTGACTTTGTCTTTATCTTCCAACAGGTGACCAGAATGTCAAGTTCACCAACTGGCTCCAAGAATACTCACCTGCAACCTGTGGAGGCTATCGCTGTGTTTCCATGATTGTTCACACTTCTGAGAGTGGGCGGGAGAGCAAAGACAACTTCCAGTGGCTT